>VMDR010032412.1:0-11714 GCA_007922815.1 Macrotus californicus
ACGTTTTTAGAATGTGAATAAAATAGATATATTTTCAGGCTACTCACAATTAGATCCTAAAAACTTTATTTTTGATAGTTATTAACTTACTAAAAGCTTCAAGTGCTGAAGGTTGTTTCACTCCATTTATGGGATACTTTTAATAACAACTTTCAACTGGTTTTGAACAAAATGTCATCAAAATTTAGAGATCCTGCTTACAAAAATGTTCCATAACAATGTAGAGCACATAGATTTATAAAGTAATTCATCAAAGACTCAATGTTTTGAAATCTAACTAATGAAAGGAATGAGAGAAAGCTTGTAATGACATGCCCAAGTATTCTTTTTTGTATTCAAAATTAGTACTGTCTCAAAAACACTATAATTCAATTATATTAATTGTGCATATGTAAAATTGTTTAAAATTTTGACAACCTCAACTTCTGCTTGGTAAAATATCAAGCTTCTTTGGATGCAACTATGATATATATGTAAACCACACCAATTCCAAGTATATCTTAGCTACAGAGGTTACATAACTTACTAACAATCCCATTTTGCCCATGATGTTGTGACTCACCAAATTTGAATTCATATTATCATTGCAGAAATAATTTTATCTTCAATGTTCTGCTGTTACATGTGTCAAATTATTGTCTGCAGCAATAAACTCTTTTAAAATACTAAATCTGAAAGGAAATGGTGATGCTTTTTCTATAGACTTGTGTCTTCAGGTTGTTGCATGGTCAATGATATAAGATGGGAGATACTAAATGTTGGCAAACACCTTGTGCACAAGTTATATGTTTATCATCAACTTCACTGAAAAACAAAATATCGGTACTTAATTTATCATTAAGTATTAATTTTCCCTTATTTGAGCTCCCTGCTGCCAAAAAGATTCCAAACACATTACCAAACAATAAAAAAAAGAAAACAGTTGCTGGCAAAACCACTGTAGCAACAACATTCCTACTACTCTATGTATGCTCTCTGACAGGACTGATCAGCTCCCATTTCTTGCAAACGTTTTACTTACACCTGATCTAAAATTTCCCAGGTTTCCTATTGAGTTGGTTATACAAATCTCTCTGACATTAGATTGCCATGGTACAAGCTGGTACAAGTGGTCAGCAGTGACAGTAGCACTAAATACTTCCCCCACCCAACCCAGCAAGTTAGTTGTCCCTCACTCACTGCTCATGTCCCAGAACACTTTATTTTATCAGCAAGTGCCCTTCATGCTGTCTTTAAAAGGAGCTATCACTTACTTTCACTCTGGAAAGTGCCAGGCCTGGGTTATCATTGGATGTCTTTAGATGCAATCATGTGTTAAAATGAGAATTCTCTTCACTACATGCATGGCTCATGCACTAATTCAGACCATGGTAAAGGTTAAAATAAAAGTGGCTATTCATTGAATCTACCTGGGTTTATTTAAATAGTACAATTAATAATAGTTATTATTTAGTTAAAAACAAAAATTCCAAGATAAATGCTAAACTGGGCATAGTACTAGGACCACAAGCATAAAGTGATTATCATAGGTAAAATGGGATGATGTTCACTATACATTGAAGTGTTAGCCTCATTTTACAGATGAAGGTAGATGCAAAGAAACAAAGGCTAATTTACTGTGCAGAGAATTTAATGTAAAGCTAATTATGCCTAAGTGTCAGGCCCCACCCTTATTACATATGCCCCTTCCAAGTCCTATACCTAATTTTGTAGTCACGATTTTGCATTTTTTTTTCCATATACAGAGCTCCTAACAACCTGGAACTACCCATGTATAGAGAGGTTTAATAACTCAAATTCAGATAGCCCAGGATACCTGAAAAACACATTTGGCCCCAGTTGGTGTGACTCAGTTGGTTGGAGCTTCGTCCCATTATCAAAAGGTGCAGGTTCAATTCCTGGGCAGAGCACATACCTAGGTGGCAAGTGCAATCCCTGATATGGGAGTGTAGGGTCCAGGCCTAATGATCCCCTGTCTGGGTGCATATGGGAGGCAAATAACTGTCTGTCTCTCTCTCTCTTCCTTCCTCTCTCTCTAAAGGCAATGAAGAAAAAATTGCCCCTGGATGCGGATAAAAAATAATGACTTTGGATTGGTGTTGATTTAATTTGGAGAATATATAGTTTTACCATAAAATAGAAAAATAACATTAAGTTTTTCCCCAACAGAATCCCAACTGGTGTTACTATATTGAAGTCTTTCCCTGCTATATTCCAACCTACAAACCACTAATACCAAAGCATCATAAAAATACCACTTTAATTGTGTTACTTTCAAATTTGAATGACTCCTCCATAAATTTCAACTTCTCATTGTGGCTTTCAAACTCACCATCAAGCAGATAGATACACACATTTTATTTCATTTTATTTTATTTGACAGAATATTTTTATTTTTTTAAATTATTTTATGGCTGTTCAATTATAGTTGTCTGCATTTACTTCCCACCCCTCCCCGCAACCCCAGCCAAATCCACCTCCCTCCCTTGCTTCCACCACCCCCCAACCTTGGTTTTGTCCATGTGTTCTTTATAGTTGTTCCTGAAAAACCTTCACCCCATTATCCCCTCCCACCTCACCTCTGCTTACTGTTAGATTGTTCTTAATCTCAATGTCTCTAGTTATATTTTGCTTGCTTTTTTCTTTTGTTGATTAGGTTCCTGTTAAAGGTGAGATCATATGGTATTTGTCCCTCAACACCTGGATTATTTCACTTAGCATAATGCTCTCCAGTTCCATCCATGCTGTCGCAAAGGGTAGGAGCTCCTTCTTTCTCTCTGCTGCATAGTATTCCATTGTGTAAATGTACCACAGATTTTTGATCCACTTGTTTACTGATGGGCACTTAGGTTGCTTCCAGCACTTGGCTATTGTAAATTGTGCTGCTATGAACATTGGGGTGCATAGGTTCTTTTGAGTTGGTGATTCAGGATTTTTACGGTATAATCCCAGCAGTGGAATTGCTGGGTCAGAAGGCAGTTCCATTTTTAGTTTTTTTAGGAAATCCCATACTGTTTTCCACAGTAGCCGCACCCGTCTGCATTACCACCAACAGTACACTAGGGTTCCCTTTTCTCCAATCCTCTCAAACACTTGTTTGTTAATTTGTTTATGATGGCCATTTTCACCAGTGTGAAGTGGTATCTCATTGTGGTTTTAATTTTCATCTCTCTGGTGGTTAGTGATGCTGAGCATCTTTTCATATGTCTCTGGGCCCTCTGTATGTCCTCCTTGGAGACGTGTCTGTTCAAGTCTTTTGTCCATTTTTTAATTGGGTTGTTTGTCTTCCTGTAGTGGAGTTGTGTGAATTCTTTATATATTTTGGAGATCAAACCCTTGTCCGAGGTATTATTGGCAAATATGTTTTTCCCATATAGTTGGTTCTCCGTTCATTTTAATGCTGTTTTCTTTAGCCACACAGCAGCTTTTTAATTTGACGAGGTCCCATTTGTTTATTCTTTACTTCATGCCCCTTGCTTTAGGGGACATACCAGTGAAAATATTGCTGCACGGAATGTCTGAGATTTTACTGCTGATGTTTTCCTCTAGGACTTTTATGGTGTCATGACTTATATTTAAGTCTTTCATCCACCTTGAATTTACTTTTGTGTATGGTGTAAGTTGGTGATTGAATTTCATTTTTTTTGCATGTATCTGTCCAGATCTTCCAACACCATTTGTAAAAGAGGCTTTTTTTACTCCATTTTATGCTTCTTCCCCCTTTGTCAAATATTAATTGACCATAGAGACTTGGGTTTATTTCTGTTGCATTGGGTCTATGTGCCTGTTCTTATGCCAGTACCAGGCTGTTTTGATTATGGTGGCCTTGTAATATAGTTTGATATCAGGTATTGTGATCCTTCCAACTTTGTTCCTCTTTCTCAAAATTGCTGCAGCTATTTGGGGTCGTTTATGGTTCCATATAAATCTCTGCAATGTTTGTTCTATGTCTGTGAAATATGCCATTTGTACTTTAATGGGAATTGCGTTGAATCTATAAATTGCTTTGGGTAGTATGGACATTTTGAGATGTTAATTCTTCCAGTCCATGAACATGGTATATGCTTCCATTTATTTGTGTCTTCCTTAATTTCTTTCTTCAGTGTTGTGTAGTTTTCTGAGTATAGGTCTTTTACATGCTTGGTTAGGCTTATTCCTAGGTATTTTATTTTTTTTTGTTGCTGTATCAAATGGGATTTTTTCCTGATTTCTGTTTCTGATATTTCATTGTTGGTGTATAAAAATGCCTTTGATTTCTGAATATTGAGTTTGTATCCCGCTGTTCTGCCAAACTCACTTATTAGGTCAAGTATTTTTTTGGTGGTGTCTACATGATTTTCTATGTACATTATCATGTCATCTGCAAACAATGACATTTTTGCTTCTTCCTTTCCAATTTAGATGCCTTTTATTTCTTTTTCTTGTCTGATTGCTATGGCTAGGACTTCCAATACTATGTTGAATAGGAGTGGTGAAAGCAGGCATCCTTGTCTTGTTCCTGATTTTAGTGGGAAAGCTCTAAGTTTTTGTGCATTGAGTATGATGTTGGCTGTAGGTCTCTTGTATATGGCCTTTATTATGTTGAGGAATGCTCCCTCTACTCCCACTTTGCTGAGTGTTTTTATCATAAATAGGTGCTGTACCTTGTCAAATGCTTTTTCCACATCTATTGATATGATCATGTGATTTTTGTCTTTGGTTTTATGTGGTTTATTACGTTTATTGATTTGCGAATATTGTACCATCCTTGCATCCCCGAGATGAATTCCACTTGATCATGGTGTATGATTTTTTTAATGTATTGCTGGATGTGGTATGCCAATATTTTGTTGCGGATTTTAGCATCTATGTTCATCAGCAATATTGACCTGAAGTTTTCTTACTTTGTTATGTCTTTATCTGGTTTTGGGACTAGGATAATGCTGGCTTCATAAAAAGAGTTTGGTAGTCTTCCATCTTCCTGGATTTTTTAATAATCTGTGAAGGATAGGGGTTAGCTCATCCTTAAATGCTTTGTAAAATTCTCCATCTGGTCCAGGGTTTTTATGTGTTGGAAACTCTTTGATTACTGCTTCAATTTCATCAGTTGTTATTGATCTGTTCAGGCTTTCTCTTCTTCTTCATTCAGTTTTGGAATATTATAGTTTCCAAAATATAAGTTCTTTTTCTTAGCTTAGTTCTTTCTCTGGAGCTTGGATCTGTTCTTTCATTTGGGCCATTTTTTTTTTTTTTCTCTCTAGTGCATCTATTATGTTGTAAGGGGTAGAGCTTTAGGTATTCGCCAGGATGGGGCAACCCATGTCGCTGCATTCTGGTGCTATATGTGGGGGAGGGTTCCAACAGAGAACAATGCTGCTTGCTCAGCTCTCTGCTGGCTTTAGGTCACTTCCCCCACTACCCAGAAGCAAACTGGGCCCTTCTGGTGCTGTCTCCAGGGTGGGTGGGTTTGTGTATGTTCTAGGACCCTGTGGGTCTCTCCAATGAACTCTCCTGTGAGGCCAGGAGTTTTTCCTGCCAGCACAACCCCAGCAGATTTTTACAGCCAGAGGTTTTGAGGCTTTCTTTTCCTGTGCTAGAACTCTGGGTTGCACAGTTGTTCCTCCTGGTTTACCCGCATGCAAATGTGGTACCACCCGGTCTGCTAGCTACCACCTTGCTGTGCATCGTCTCTGCCCCAGCTGCCCGTGTCTGCCCCTCCTCCCAGTCTGAGTGAATGTTTCTTCTTTAATTCTTTGGTTGTTGGACTTCCATACAATTCAATTTTCTGGCAGTTCTGGTTATTTTTTGTTTTTAAATTTGGTGTTGTCCTTCTTCTGGTTGCGAGAGGAGGCAAAGTGTATCTACCTACACCTTCATCTTGGCTGCAAGTCCTCTACAATACTCATATTTCTGTATAGCATGGTATAGTGGTTAAGCACATTGTTCTCAAATCCTAACTCTGCCACTGATTAAACAGGTGGCCTTGCACAAGTCACTTGTGACTTGTGGTGCTCCAGTTTTCCCATCAGTAAAATGGGGATATCTTCTGGACGTACCTCATAGGGTTATTAAAAGTAAATATGCTAACATACAAAAAGCACTTAGACCAGTGATTGTTATATATACAAGTGCTATTTAACTATCTAGTATCATACACATTTAGTTCAATCTAATCTCACCATTCTACCATAAATCCTTTTTGTGGACCAAAATTGTACCATTTTCTTTTCTGAATCCCCCCATATAGCTTAATAATACCCTAAACAGGTAGACAAATAAAAACTTATTTGTTGAATTAACTAATGTTGAATGCTCTGAGGGACTAGTTGTTCTGAGGGAGCTTTGTAAATGTTCTCTGGTTACTTGTCTATATTAGGAACTATTATTTTCCTAACTTGTCTAATTATTAAATTCCTAACAGTTCTTAAAATTTTCAACTGAAAAACAACCCTAACAGCAGAGGGAGATAAACAAGTACTCCATGATGGTCTGGAATAAGAATTCAAATTTCTTTTATAGTAGCTCTAATCAGGGGCTAGTGATTACTAAGCACTGTCTCGGATTCTGAGGCCATGATCAACTAATCTTGCCTATCCTTGTCTACTGTGATAGTAGTAAGTGGAGATACTAATTTTTTCATTACCAACCTGGGGGTTTGATTGTAAGGAGCCTATATACTCCCCAAAAACTTATTTAAAATTATACATTTTAATCTTAAAAGTTTCACAAGAGCTTTGCATTTTACTCTTTAATATACCCATGGTTTTTGAAGTTTAAAAAATATTTTTTCCTCTGATCTCTGAGTAAAACTGATGCTCCAGAGAGATTGTGTCCTGCTTCTTCTGTGGTTTCTTAATTACCCTAGTACCTAATACCTCCAGGTGCAGCACCACATCATTTGGAGAAACACAATCTTAGACATAATTTCTGCAGTTCATTGTGCCCTGAAAAGCCAGGAGTTGAAGATATATGACAGAATGATAATAATACCTACAGCTTAATAGTGCTTAAGCATTTGTAAATGGTTTCATATCATCATTTAATATTCACATTTTAAAGTCACATTAAAAAACATCAAATTATTATTCATCAACTATCTCTTGTGAAGCCTCTAAGTGAATTTACACTTTTCTCCAAGCTGGAAGGATGATGCTAGAATACTTGCCAAGAATAATTCACATAAATTCCTAAACTACAATGCTAACATATTCAACAGGATAAATGAGCCTGATAAAATTATTGGACATAGTTACAGTACTTGGAGAACACAAAAGCTGTCTTTCCCTCTTATAAAATTTCTTAGGATGTAAATGTTATATTCTAATCATATTACCACTGTCCTGGATCTACTTGTAAAAAATAAAAAGTAATTTGACCAGATGAAATTATAGGCCAACATGATTTCCATAATGATCAGGTTATATAAAACTAAACTGCCAACTTATCATGCTTTATGGGATTAATCCTAAATACAAAATAAATTATAAAGTTTCTTGTAAGTTATTAAAGTAAAAACTATTCCCCTTACCTCCTTTAAAAAAAACAAACTAATTTGGATTCATGCCCCCAACAATAAATTTAAGGGCAGCAAAGAATGGCCTCTTCCATAATACTTTCCAAATTCATGCAAAGACTATGCAACGCCTCAAACAAAACCCCTCCCAAGAGAGAGGGGCAGGCGTTGGAAGAAGGCACTAGAAAGATCAGGTACTCAGAGGCCTCATTAGTGGCAAATGCCGTGGTAGGAGGGAAGAAAGAGCAGGGAACCTCACCCACGGTGGGCCCCACACCTGAGGCCTGTAGAAAGGCATTGAGGAGAAGCTGAGTTGCTCTCCATTTATGAAGGGGCACCAGGATAGGATTCCCCAGCTCGGATAATGATGAAAAGACCGAGTTCTACCAAGCTCTCTCCAGCTAAGGCTCTGTCCTACACCCGGGGCCTAGGAAAGTTGAGTCATTACGGGAATAAATATCCAGGATCAAGACTGACTGACCGGGAACCACCGACCCAATTCATCTTCCCAAAACTTCTGCGTGAGGAGACACGGAGGTCCCAACTGCTGGCGCGCACACGCCTCGGTTCTGTGCTGAACCGCAGTTTTTAGAATCAAGCTGGCTCCGTGCGGTTCTCCGGCTCTCTGGCCACCCAAACAGCCTCTGAGGCCACAGTAAATTCTACCCTGACCTCCCGACAGCCTCTGCGCCCAGGCAGGCTCTTCCTGGGCCTCCCGACAGCCTCTTCGGCCCCAGTAGACTCCTCCTCCTTCTCCCGACAGCCTCTGAGCCCAGGCAGGCTCTTCCTGGGCCTCCCGACAGCCTCTGCGGCCCCAGGAGACTACTCCTCCTTCTACCGACAGCCTCTGCAACCCAGGTAGGCTTCTCACGGCCTTTGCAGTTTCTGCAGAGACAGTGTCTTGGTAGGGCTGCAAGGGGCACTGTGGGAAGCAGTCAGCCCGCCTTAAAGAGAAGGAATAAAACAATTTTGACTGCCCAGGCAAGGACGCCTAAGTAAATGAGATACCAAGTCTGTGGCCACAGGGTTAGTGTTTCATACCACCTCCACCATACTCTCATTTAGCTTTTTGTTGGGCTCTGCCTTCTTTTTCAGATCAAAGACCAGAAGAAAGAAAAAGGCGAAGGAGAAGGAGAAGGGAGGTGAGGACAAAGTCATAGATCCCTAATCCTAAAGATGATGTTTCCATTCCGACCTATCACTGTAAAATCCTTTAAGGATCTTTCACATGCAGTTTAATAGTCAGCAAACTGCTTATTGGAAATACTGCCCTGCAGTAATTTGCTGTTCTGTACATTTTGTAAGTTTCTGAGAGAGCTGGATCAAAACTTGATCTAGCTGTAAAGTCCTAAGGGCTTTAAACTCCTTACCAAAAATTGGATTTTACTGCTCATTTCTGTGTTGTTTGTATATTCTCACAAAATATCTTAAAAGCTGTTCTCTAATGCTTTGGTTAGAAACTAGACATCTTTTGTCCCAAATAAATGCACAAAATACTTTTTTCCCCTCATTGTCATGATTATTTACTTGATTTAAACCTGGAGAATATTTGTCATTTCAAATATCTGCATTTTCTGTTAAGTCATTGGGAAATAGACCCTAAAATAGGATTATGTCCCAGGGTAGACATCTCGTTTAGTGATATAAATTATGATTTTTATAACAAAAATTCAATAAAGTACATTTGTCATTGGGCAGATGAATATAGCATTTCAGAACAAATTAGTCTTAGGCATAGAATAGCTGGTCATTTTTCTGTAATTAAACCATACAGTCAAGGCAGAACTATGGTCAAGTTTATTAGCCTTTCCTATTTTCAACATTTTAAAGCAGCCACTGCCTGATTAAATCAACTAGGAGAAAACAGTTTGCTAAATGATTAACTTTTTTTTCTTTTTGTGGCTATATTGTATGTGAAGGGACATAAAGGAGAGGTCCACCAATTTGTTGAAAAGAGCCCAGAACCAGGAGCTGGATAGAACTATCTCTATTTCTAACTAGAGTCACAGCTTTCCTTCTAGTCACAGGGAGGCAGTGGAGGTGGTGAATGAGGCTAAGGAAAAATTAATCTATGAGACACATCTCCAGACAAGATATTTGCTGGGTTTTCCTTCGCAGAAAATACACCTCTGTATAAACCAGTTTTAGGTAGTTATTTGTAACAGCTTAAATATTGACCTAAGGTTTCATCTTCAATGTTTATGCCTCACTAAGGCTATCATAGCCAGCGGACTGGGTAAAAATGGTAGAGAGATTAAGAAATACAAATTGGCAGTCATGAAATAGTCACAGGAATGTAAAGTACAGCAGAGGGAATATAGGCAATAATATTGTAAAAGCTATATATGGTGCCAGGTGGGTACTGGAAATATCAGGGGGAACATTTTGTAAAGTATATGATTGTCTGCACACTATGCTGCACACTTGAAACTAATACAAAATAATACTGAATGTAAACTGTAATTGAAAAATAAATTTTAAATTAAAAAAATAAAAGAAGCTATTTTAGTTGAAAAAAAACAAAGGCTGGGATAACTGATAGGTAATGAGTCAAACTTGTGCTATTTTAGGTAAAAGAATACAGCACAGATGAAATACTATTGGGTTGGCCACAAAGTCTGTATGTTTTTTTCCATAAAATAGAAGACACATTTTTTTTTTAATTTTCACAAATAACTATTGATTTGGATATTTTGAGTATGTCGATTATCTCCTACGTGGTGTAACATTGATTGTTCTCAATTAATGTCTCAGTTTGGTCACTATCAACTTCAACTGGTCTATCCCACTGGAGCAAAGTCCAGCAAGAAATCTCCAATGCCCTGCTAGAGCCAACCAACAGAAAAAAACAAATGAACTTTTTGGCCAACCCAATACTTAGCATTTGTTGAGAAGGAAACCCATCCAAATTCTTAAACTTTAATTAATTTTACACATATATGTAAATATATGTAGTCTAATATTTATAAATCCATTTAATCCTGCTCTTGCCTGGATATTGGTAGTGTCCACTTTGACACTGACATTAAGCGTCTCACACTTGAGAAAGTGTAATTTGATAATTATGTCTCACTTACAAAGCCTTTTTCTAAGATCATTTCTCTCTTAAGAAAGTTTTACTACTTTCCCACACAAACACATGTAAAGTTGAGAAACTTGAGTAAAAATTAGGCTGAATTATGTTTACTGGATTAAGTGATTTTTTTCACCTCCTTTTGCTGACATAAATTGGAATTCAAACTAAATTTACATTTTCTTTGCTTTAATTTCATGCTGTTAGTAGAAAAAATGAAAGAAGTACCTTGACATACTTAGTTTCTTACTTAAATGGCATTTATTTCCAACTGGAAATACCTATCGTGTTTCTGCCGTCTCAAATTCTTCCTTTGCCTTCCCTGAGGGCTTGATCCCAGTCTCAGATACTAAGATCAGCCCTGACTCTGGGTGAAGAGCAGGAGTGGAACTTAAATGGTTACAGCTTGGTCTGTACTTCAGTGGCTCAACATCCAGTCAAATTTCACATTGACTTTTTCCCCAGTTCCAGTAACTGGCCTTCTTTGTACCACAATTCTGGTAACCAAATTCCTGTCTTGATTATTTTCCTCATTCCTAATTGTTCATTCTAAGAAGTTTTTTCACTCTAAGCATTACATGCTTTTTTCTGTCCTCATTATCAGTTGGTAAACTGACTTGCCTACAGCGACTTGGGGACTTGTTGGGATGTCTAATGTCGTTTGCCCCTAGATTTCCCACTGCCCTGTTCCTCCCCTGATATGGCTGTCTTATGCCAGTGATGCAAGCCACTTGCCTCAACTGCCAGCTGCTCTCGGACCCATGTTCTGCCTGGCTGAACATCTCCTCATCACCCCTAGTTAAGTTTACCCTAGCCCTCCACCTGTCCTACACAGTCAGGAAATGTAACATAAAGAATTAAAATTTATAGATATAACACAGACTTATTTTAATACATAAAAAGCATTAGACTAGGAATATAAGATTTTGAAATAAACTATGATATTATGAGCTCTACATATAGACTTAGGAAGTCTTAATGGAATGACAGATTGTTTGCTAATATGGCCAGCTAACAAAGAGACTTGCATGAATTTGCCACTCATGTATTCATAAGCCTGCTGAATTAAATGCAGACAAAAAGAGATCTGTGATGACCTCTATTCTAGTTTAATGCATATCTTTCCAGGCTTCTAGCTGACTAGATGTG
>VMDR010032413.1:0-11714 GCA_007922815.1 Macrotus californicus
AACAATCATGTAAGGTACATAATAAATAAATGTTTTAGACAATATTGTCAAAACAGAAGCCACAACAAAATACTTTAGAACAAATTCAACAAGCTAAAACCAGATTTCTGTGAGGAAAATGTTAATCTTGCAAAAGGGCTTTTCAAAAATTAAATAATATTGTGTTTTGAGGTGGAGAAATAAAACGACAACAATAAAAGTAATTAGCTTTTTTATTAAGTGCTTCTTAAAAGCCAGAGTCTCCTAAACAAGTACAATATTTCCCTGACTTGTGTGGCTAAGTGGTGGGCATTGTCCCAGGAACATAAAGGCCTCCGGTTCAATTCCTGGTCAGGGCACATGCCTAGGTCAAGGGCCAGGTCCCCAGCTGGGGCTGTGGAGAGGCAGCTGATCCAGGGTTCTCCCCCTCTCTTTCTTCTTCCCTTTCCCTCTCTCTAAAAAAATTAATAAATGAAATCTTTTTTTAAAAAGCATAAGTACTACCTCATTTAATCATCATAAAAAATGCCTTGAGGCAGTTCAATAAGTATTTCCATTTTGAAAATGAGTAAATACTTTTTTTTCAAGTGTACACACAAAATACTTATGGAAATAGATCTTACTTTAATCCCAAAGGCGATAACACTAAAACTCATATACTTTGTTTCACCTCTCATCACTGCTTCTTCTCTGCCATTTGTTGTTTCTGGAAAGGCAAGACATCAAGGGATCTGTCAGAAAAACAAAAGGGTGTGATTGAAATTAGCCATATAACTGAACACCATGTAGGGCTGGCTTGCCTAACATATAATGGGAATTGCCTTGTCTTCTACCAACTCCCTGAGGCCCCAGAAAAGGGACATATAAAGGAAATTCAGAAAAGACCAACAAAATTATTAAGAAGCTGTGAGGCTGATTTACGAGGCACATTACGAGAGCTAAGTACATGTGGCTTGGCTATACAATGACGGAAGACGCAATGAACGTCTACGAGGTTACAGAGAGTGTAATCACAGAGGAGAGGCAAGGGATGGAGTTGTCCTGGAGGTGATAATATCGCAGTCACTGCCTTTCATTTGTTTTGTTTTTAATGGCGGGTTCTGTGCTTTATAGTCCTCTTTCCTGCTACAGAAGTAAGTGCCAATGTATTTTTTAACATTTTGTATAATGAAAAAGATAAAACAACAATTGGAAAGCTTTATAAAAATTCTACCTTTGGAATGTAGGGATTTCTCTAAATGTCTTCTGGATAGGAATATTGACCGAGAAGTAGTAAGAATATAAACCAATTAACAGCCTAGCTGAGACAGAGAGAAAGAAGTGAGCCTCTGGTGCCACATCTGGGCAAGGGAAAGGGAAGAAAGGGAAAAGGGGACCCAACCAAGGTACTTGTACCTCATAACCCAGTGGAATTTGCCATCTTGGTTGGTAGCCAAGGCCAGCAATTCATGAAGTCTCTAAAAGGGTGTCCCCTGACTCCCCAGAGACTTCACTGGATGCATAGTTGATTTCAAACAGGAGAGGATCAGCATCCTGAATTCTCTCCTTTAGACTCTTGGTACCAGGAAAGACTGAGAGAGGGTGCATGTCAGAGGCAGATGGGTGATGTCTGATTTCATCTTCTACTGCTGCTGAGGAACGGAGCAGCCTCCATTTCTTTCTCACCTCATCTTATGCAGAGCAGTACAAAATTTAAAGTGAGGTTTGCAGTATCTCAAACGGCCCAAGAACAACCAGCCATTTGTCCATCCCTATAGTTGGTGCTGGGGGTATTATGGAGAACATGACATTCTCCCTGTCCTCCAGGGCTCCTGGCCAGGAAAGGAAGACAGGTACAGAAACAGACACATCATCACTATTCAATGAGTCAAGAGATATGACAGAAAAGCAAGGGGTGACACGGGTACCAAGAGGACAAAGTCTATCCCAGCATGCTGGACTCAAGAGAAGATGTCCTGGAGGCAGCAAAGCATGACCTGGCAGAACTGTTTTCAAGTGGATTCACTTTCCATTTCCAAATATTTCATCAAGGAAAACTTTACCCAAGAGCATATATAGCTGACAGAAGAGGGTATAAGTACTGCTTTGCATGCTTGCTTTCTTCTAAAAGAATAATTCTTTACTAGAGAACTATCCTTCCTCCCTACTCCACACACGTGGTGTCAGCTAATCTCCATACCTCACCTGTCTTGTCTCCTTCAATTGGCCCAGGGTGCCAACTGAAGGCACCTTTCCTGGAACTTTCCAAATTGAGCCTAAGGGAAAGGAGTATACCTTCTGAGGTGATAAGGTCATAATGTAAGAGGTTGGGGAGAATTTAAGGATGACATTTCCTATATACGGAAGAAGCTTCTCTGTAGTAGAACAGACAAAAGTCGACACATAGAGAAATACTGAAGATATAATAGAAAGATGGAGACACATCAAATTTACAACTAAAATATAGAACAACCATTACTCAGAACTGTCAGGAATTGAGTTGATAGGAAGTCTGACAACTATGGAATTAAAGAAACCACATCCATCCAGACTGGTAGGAGGGGCAAAGATGTGGATTGGGAGGGTCCCACATCCGCATGTGCTAGTTAAGAATTCAGAAGGGATATCTCGACAGTAAGGAGTCCCAGCCCCACACTCGCCCCCCTAGCCCAGGGTTCCAGTGCCAGAAACATAAATCCCCATAACTTTTGGCTGCAAACATCACCGGGGATTGAGTCAGTGGGAGATACTTTTGGAGTCCCAAGCAGTTCCTCTTAAAGAACCCCCCAACAGACTTACTCAGACTCACTCCCTCTGCGCTCCAGCACCAGGTAGCAGCTTGAAAGGCACCAGTGGCAAACAAGGAGGAACTGAAGTGTCTGGAGCCAAGGCGAGACCTGGGGGACAGCTTTCTCCCAGACAGAAAGGCAGGCAGAAACATTGTCCCTTCTCTGAGCCCTCCCCCAGCACAGCCACAGAGCCAGCAAATAAGTGCCATATCTGAGATTCGACCAACCTGGCTAACATTGTTTGCCCTGCACTGGAGATCCCCTGAGACTCTATCCCATCCAAATTATGGTCCCACCCAAGCTGTTAACAGAGACTTTTCAATATGAATGGCTGGTTTGGCTCATATTTCACAACTTTGTAAATCCTCTCAAACAAGCAACAACTGGCCTCAGTGAGTCCTCAGCCCCCATACCTCTTGCTAAGTGTCCCCAGGCCCAGCACTAGCAGAAGAGAACCTAGATTCACAACTTGGCTTTGCCTGGGAATCTCCAAGCCCAGAACAAGTAGCAGCCATCTCAGATTGTTTTATAGCTTATACAAGGTGGCCCAGGGCAAAATACAGGTATGGGCTGATCTTGGCCTGCACCACCCAGGAAACTCCAGAGCCTGTGTACCTAGTGACAGCTACAGACAATGTTGGAGCACCACCACCCTGCCTCAGCATGGTTGATCCTCCATGGAGGGAGGAGATTGGTGGTCAATGGTCACAGCCAGTCCTTGCAGCTGATTGGCCTGGGTAAATCCTTCCCATTGACCTACAAACAGCAATCAAGTCTCAACTACAAGAGGTGGGTGTACTCAGTCCACATGAGGAATGCACCTCAAGTACCCAGCTTGGGTGATATGGGAGGCTGTGCCACTGAAACCTATAAGACACCTACTATATTAGGCCACACTACCAAGACAGGGAGTCATAGTACTTCTACTTAATGCATAGAAACAAACACAGGAGGCTGCCAAGATGAGGAGACTGAGAAACATGGCCCAGATGGAAGGACAGTTAAAAACTTCAGAAAAAGAACTAAACAAAAGGGAGATAAGCAATCTATCAAATTCAGAGTTCAAAATACTGATTATAAGGATGCTCAAGAAACTTAGTGAGAATTTCAACAGCATGAAAAAGATTCAGTCAGAAATGGAGGATTCACTAATTGAAATAAAGAACAATTTACAGGTAAACAACAATAGAGTAGATTAAGCCAAGAATCAAATCAATGATTTGGAACATAAGAAACCAAAAAACAACCAATCAGAACAATAGGAAGAAAAAAGAATTTTAAAAAAATGAGGATAGTATAAGCAGCCTCTGAGACAATTTCAAGAGGTCCAACATTCACATAATAGGGATGCCAGAAGGAGAAGAGGAAGAGCAAGAAATTGGAAATCTATTTGAAAAAATGAAAGAAAATTTCCCTAATTTGGTGAAGGAATTAGGCACGCAAGTCCAGGAAGCACAGAGAGTCCCATACAAGATGCATTCAAAGAGGCCCACCACAAGACACATCATAATTAAAATAACAAAGGTTAAAGATAAAGAGATAATCTTAAAAGCATCAAGAGAAGAGAAGTTAGTTACATACAGGGGAGTTCCCATAAGACTGTCAGCTGATTTCTCAAAAGAAACTTCACAGGCTAGAAAGGATTGGCAAGAAATATTCAAAGTCATGAAAAACAGGGACCTACAGCCAAGATTACTCTACCAGCAAAGCTATCATTTAGAATCAAAGGGTAGAGAAAGTACTTCCCAGACAAGAAAAAACTAAAAGACTTCATCATCACCAAACTACTATTACATGAATATTAAAGGGACTTATTTAAGAAAAAGAAGATCAAAACTATTAACAATAAAATGGCAATAAATACATATCTATCAACAATTGAATCTAAAAAACAAACTAAACAAATAGGGACAAAGAAAGAATCATGGATACAGAGAGCATTTTGATGGTGGCCAGATGGGAAAGGGGTGTAGGAGAATGGGTGAAGAGGTAAGGGGATTAAGAAGTACAAATTAGTAGTTACAGAACAGTCACGGGGATGTAAAATACATATAGGAAACAGAGTGGCCAAAGAACTCATGCATATGACCCATGGACGTGAAGTAGGAATTGCCTGAGGGAGTGGGGAGTGGAAAAATCAGGACAACTGTAATAGCATAGTCAATAAAATATAATTTTAAAAAAAAAGGAAAGACAGAGTACTGATCACTTTGAGACCCTGATCCCAGTAGCCTCTGAGGCCTAGTAGCCCCATTCCTATTTGTCCCTATGTAAATACCACAGCTTCTTTCCAAGAAAGCCTTCTTGCTGAAAATAGTTCGGTTTCTACTGCCTACAACCAAGAGGCCTGAGTAGCAGCTCACATCAGCAGTGACTCTGACTTTTTCATCCTTACTTTGAAGTTACATTTCTCCTCTCAGCTTCCCCTTTCCAAGAACAGTCAGCTCAACCTCAGTGCTGCCAATTTCTCCTTGTTCGGTCTGTTCATACTTTGAAACCTTGGCCAATATTCTCACTTCCCCATCAACTGCTTCTAGCTGCTCCATATGTAGGTTTCCCAAAGCCAGCTTCCATTTTAAGGTAAATTAAAGTACTGTCTTCCCAGAGCCCTCCCACCAGAGACTCCAACTGATTGGGTCAAGGATAGAGCCTAGGAATCTACAGTTCAAACAAAATACACCCTGGTGCATTCTCTTGGGCAGTCAGGTGGAGCATCGCTAGGGCAGATGATCCATGAAAGCCCATCAACTTGAAGAGTAGGGTAACCTAGACATGGCGCAAATTAACTGGGCAATTGCTTGTTAAGCTTTGATCACTGCTCAGTCTGGTGGACCTCAAAGGAAGCACAATGACTGGAGGCTTGGAAGTATGTCATAGAAGTTGCAAGCTGCTCTGAGAACTATCCTGAGGGGGCTTGAAATGATTTCATTGCCAAGGTGGTGAGAATTTCAGGGGCAGCCCTGGCCCCTTACACAAGCTGCCTTTGATTTAACTTCATACAGGAGACGGATGAAGTAGAGGCAATTTGTTTCTTTTTTAAGGTTTAGCATTACATCACAAGCCTGTATAATTTTTCTTATAAAGTGTCTTTTCAAGGCGAGTATCCTCAAAGGAGCTGGTCATAATGATCCCAAAGGCACCAGCAAAATTCAAGCACACTGAGGGCTTTTTTTTTTAAATCCAACAACCAGGGTCCCCTTTGGAGCAATACAAGGGCTCTCCTTCTCATGAGAGATGACCAGGGTTCTGAAAGTGCATGCGGGGTGGAAGAGATATCCCATTGGCTAAATAAAGCAAGTACCTTCCTCACTCCTTCCCTAATGACAGGTTTTATCAGTGGCTGAGCTGAACCTGCCTTATAAACTCTCAAAGCCTCTTGTACTTTGAGATGCATGTTGGACATCAGCCATGATCCAACAGGTGTTTCAAGGCTTTTATCCAGCAGGAAGAAAGTTTTTATTTACCTCAAGCTCTCATATTTTTATTTTATTATGTCTTGCTTCTACTTCTATCAAAACTGCAGAATTGGGGGTTTAAGAATCAGTGGGTCTTGGAATGAGTAGTCAAATGAACTTTGCCATTTGGCCAATAGTATCCTACGTCCAAATATTGCTGATTTTTCTTTTTCCTTTCTGCCCCTCTCCTCTTTCTCAGTTCCTCCGTTTCTCTCTCCCCCCCAATCAACATATTCAAAGAATGCCCTAAACGGTGACAAACTTGCATGTGCTTCCCTTATGACTAAACCCCTGGGCCTCTCGCCGACGCCCCACAGATGGCCCCAAACTTCAAGCACCCCTTTAGGAGAGCTCCTCATTTACAGCCCTGCTTGTCTGCCAGGGCGGAGAAGTGTGGTGGGGAGTGGCGGTGTCTTAGTCCTGGGGGAAGGCAAAGCAGCTTCCAGGAGGAAACGGGGCGTTTCCTTCCCACGCGCTCTAGCTAGCTCTGGGTCCTGGCCTGGGGGCTCCACCCAGCCCCTCCCCGCACTCTGGGACAAGCCAGTCGCCACACACAGGCACTCGCAGGCCCTGCTGCCGCGCCCTAAGGAGAGCAGCACCCACGGCCAATTGCCATGGCAACCCCGGGGTTCATTCCATTCCCCACCCAGCCGACCCCCCCTCCTCCCAGCGCTGCAGCCAACCCGCTTGTGCGCGTCCCTGGAGCGCACTATAAAACCTGCGCCGGTGGCGCTCAGTAAGGGAGGCGATCTGCGGACCTGGAGGGAGGCGAGCGGAGCCAATCCACGACGTAGAAAGTCTCGTTTTGTAAAAGCGGGAGGAAAAAGCCTGAGCATGCAGAGTGGGTCAGTCATGAGTCTCAATCTGCCTACGCAATGTCTTTGCCTGGCCTTCCTGCTCCTCCACCTCCTGGGACAGGTAAGTGGCGCATCTCTTAGGTGCCCCTTGGTTACTTTGCCTTTCTGGGCGGCCCCTGTTGGGTCCCTGGCTCGCTCAGCCTTCGATTGATCCTGCTGAAAGTATTCTCCTTCCTTTCTCTCCCGCCCCCAGGTCGCTGCCACTCAGCGCTGCCCCAAACCGTGCCCAGCCCAGTGCCCCCAGACGCCACCGACGTGCGCCCCCGGGGTGAGAGCAGTGCTGGATGACTGCTCATGCTGTCTGGTGTGTGCGCGCCAGCGCGGCGACAGCTGCTCGGAGATGGAGCCGTGCGAGGAAAGCCGCGGTCTCTTCTGCGACCGCAGAGCGGACCCCAGCGCCCAAACTGGAATCTGCATGGGTAATCCTGCCCCCTCCCGCCAATGGACCTCTATCCCACTGCTGGCTGGAAATGTCCCCTTTTTCCTGTCCTCTCTCTCCCCCTTCCCAGATGGTGATGCGCAAGTAATAACAACGATGAGGCTGCAGTAGGTGATGTTTATGGAGCACTTACTGTGTGCCAGGCATGGGGGGCGGGGAGGGTTGGGGGGAGCGCCAGAAACCAGAGGTGAGAAACATTCAATCACTTGCACCTAGAGAAGACTCTAGATGGGGAGCAGAGCAGAGTTAAGGGCCAGTGAAGTCATTTCCTTCGGACATTTCCAGGGGGCCTCTTGGGGGTGATGGAAGCATGGGTTTCCTCACTGGCTCACAGCTCCCCTGACTGCAGCCGCAACAGGTTTGTTTTCGCACCTCTAATTGTCCTGTTTGAGCCAAAGCCTCCCCTAGTCTCCTGGGACGGCTATGTAACCCCTGTCTAGGCTGTGAATAAAATAAAATGCAGGCAACCAGCCAGTGCATGCTGGTGAAACTTAATTAATTGGGCATCAGTTTTCCACGTGGTGCTCCATTTAGTTGGAGGCTGGCCCTGCATCCCTAAATTAGAGCCTTTTACTTTCTTCTCTGAGCTAATAACGATTTTTTTGTGCTGGAGTGCCAAGGACTTCTAATTCTTTGCCCAATTTGACCAGTTAAACTGTTTGGAGAACATGAGTGATTTTTTTTTCTTTTTAATTCTAAACTTCTGGATTAAGAGAATCTAAGAGTTTCTTGCAAAAATAACTTTATCATAGGAAACATAGCTGTGGGAGCTTAGGAGGGTCACTTCTCAGTTGTATATCTTCCTCATTCATAAAGTAAGTGGCAGGGCTGGATGGTCTTAGGTTCCTTCTTGCTCTGGGAGCCCTCCGTGAGGATATCTCTCTACTGAGGAAGGAACCCAGAATCTCTGAACTAGAAAAAGAACAGCTTGGGCTTTGGAACATGTGCTGCCAATCTTAAGTAGCTTCCTCAGTGCAATGACGTTTTTGTTTTTCCTTCACACTCCCTGTCTGCCCTGCTTCCCCCATATTCTAGCCATAGAGGGAGATAACTGTGTGTTCGATGGGGTCATTTACCAAAGTGGAGAGACCTTTCAGCCCAGCTGCAAGTACCAGTGCACCTGCCAAGATGGCCAGATTGGCTGTGTGCCTCGTTGTGACGAGGACCTGCTTCTCCCTCAACCTGACTGTCCGGTTCCAAGAAAAGTTGAAGTGCCCGGGGAGTGCTGTGAAAAGTGGATCTGTGACGCAAATGACACGGAGGCCTTAGGGGACCTGCACGCCCTTCCAGGTGAGAAACTTGGGATAGCCGAAGGTGATCACTGCACAGGGCAGGAAGCATGTGCGCTCTTTCAGATTTGCAACAAGAAACTGGCCTCCGTTTCTGGCCATTCAGCTGTGGATTCCAGATTGCCCACTGAGCCCAACACATCATGAGTTTGAATCCTAGCCAAGTGACACAGGTACCCACAGTTTCTCCTAAAGGGAACCTGCTGAATTCAGTTGTTGTTTTTTTTCAGCAATGGGACTGATTTTGTCTTATTGCATACTTCTATTTATACTTTAGTCCATCCCACTTGACCTTTATTCACATTAGAAAGATAAAAGTAAAAAAAAATCACTTTCTTTTGTGGATTCTGTAGCTGTGTGCTCTCAAGACCAGCCTCCCTAAAGAATGCTATTTGTAATTGGACAGGTGTCACAGAGCAATGTCACCTTTCCAGATGCTGTAGGAAAGGTCAAGTGATACTTTGGGATCTCTGTTTTGCTTTTTTGTTTGTTTCATCTTATAAAGGGAATAATGGGGGGGGCTGGGTAGCCAATAGAGAATATTTTAGAAGGCAATAATCAACCAGATTATATACACTAGCTCTGCAGAGCTTTGATTTCTTATTAGCCATGAGTTACAGAGAGGAAAACTATCAGGTAGAAGAGAAGATGTGCCCAAGTCATGATACGTTGATACTAAGTGCTGAGACAGGACTCTTGGTGATCAAGGTCCTAGTGTCTGCATCCCATAACCCAAACCACCAGTTCTGGCTCCCTAAGGCAAAGTATTGCTTTCATCACTATTTCAAATTGGTTGGTTCTACTTATACATCCAGTTAAAGTTTTACCATGATTCTTTTTCTGCACAAGATCACATATTGAAAACACTCTAGTTTATGGAATGGTTGTTGGTGCTAAACTATTTTATATTCTTAAAATCCCTAAGCTTCTTAAGGACAAGTTAAACAGTCATTCTACAAAGATTTCCTGAAGGGCTACAATGTGCCAGACATTGTGCAACCAGTGGGGTTTACAGATACAGAGATCGGTTCTATCCCTGAGAACACCTGAGTTTTAGGAGATGCTGAGTTGGCTGAGACCTTCTTTCTAATGATAACGGATCCCTTCCTTTGGGATCCCCACATTTTACTCAACCTACTTGTCTTTCTTTGTATTTCCTATAGCCTACAGGACAGAAACTACTTTAGGAGTCGCAGTCTCTGACTCAGGGATCAACTGCATTGAACAGACCACAGAGTGGAGTGCATGTTCCAAGAGCTGCGGCATGGGCTTCTCCACCCAGGTCACCAACAGGAATCCCCAATGTGAGATGGTGAAGCGGATCCGGCTCTGTATGGTGCGGCCCTGTGAACAAGAGCCCAGGCAACCAGCAGATAAGGTAGGAGCCTGGAGGAAGGCTCCCATTACAGAGGAGGCGGCCTGGCCTCGTTGGGGCCTGGGCTTTGAATAATCACTGCAACACTAGTTGAGTAGAGGTCAGCTCTAGCTGGGAGTGAACCTCAGAGAAAAGACAGAGAAATTCTTGAAGTGAGTGAGGTTACCTTCTTTTTTATTCTCTTGAACATATTGAAATATCTCAAGCAACTCACAAGAGGCTCCCAGGTAAAGAGGGAGGGGCCAGACAGTTATCATAATGTCCCCAGTTGAGAGGGGAATGGCAAATCTCATTCTGTTCCTGGAAGGGACTGGCTACTCAATTGCCAAGTGTAGTTGATTTTAGAGAGGTCATTCCTTCTTCTTTTTAGTTAAATATATTAGGGTGACATGGGTTAATAAAATTATACAGGTTTCAGGTGTACAGTTCTATTCTACATTATCTGTATATTGTATTGTGTGTTTACCACCCCGTTAAGTTTCTAGAGAAGTCATTTCTGACCTCAATCTCCTTCAACCCTTAGGTTCAATCTGTAATGAGCAACAGAGTAGGAATTATATCTACCTTAGTCACCCCTCAGTCCCCAACATCCTACCTGATCTATAGTGTATACTTGATAAAATGTTGTTGATGAAGAAATGAATGGCTGTCTGGGAATTATTTTCAATGTTTTAAAAAGCTCAGTGGGACTAGTATATTTGCCAGCACAAGACTATATTTGCCAAATAAAATAGCACATTTCTTTCCTTTTTTGCTGGTATTATATCAACTCAGTGTGTTAACGCTGACATCAGGCATGCAGATCAGAAGCTTGGACTGGTTCCTGATGACATCACAGGCCTTGTTACTAGAACCCTAGGTAAAAGCAATGACTCAAAATTAAATTATTATATGAGCCCTTGTCCAAACCTAAGGCCAAAATAAAACAGAACCTAGCAATGGAAGATTAACGCACCTCTGCACTGAGAAAATATCATCTGATGCTGAAGGGTGCGACTCAGGCTTTAAATCCCAGCTTCCCACACAAACCGGCCGTGGGGTCTTGGGCAGTTTTCTTGGCCTTTAAGCCTCAATTCCATCCCCCATATAATGGGGTCACTGACAGTACCTACCTCAGAGGTGTTGTGAGGATGAAATAGAATAAATTGGCAAACTGATGGACATGGATTGCTCCCCACAGAGCAATCTCCATTAGGCATCATTACTTAAAATTTCTATTGATTGCTAAAATAAGAGTCTCTAGTAGTTACACTCATTATATGCCTGCTGAAACATATGATTTCTGGAAACATCCTAACTTTATGTTTCTTTCACCAATTTAGAAAGAACACCTAGAAATACCCTATCCCTAATATTATATATGCCTCCTTACACTTAAGGGAATTCTAACATCCATGTAATATGGTAATATGGTCAAGCAGTCTCTCTGTCTCTCTGCTTCCCTCTCTGTCTCTCTCATGCATACAAACACATATATACATACAAATATACACACACACAAAGGGATGTTGCTGGCCTTGTACTTTTTTGTGTGTGTTGGCAAGAATATACA
>VMDR010032414.1:0-11715 GCA_007922815.1 Macrotus californicus
TTTTACATTTATACTAAAATGTATTTTATACTTCATGTATTTTGAAGATTAGAAGAATGGTAATGATCTTTACCCAAGGAAGGAGTAAACTAATTTGGATAATAATTTTAATATCTTCTGTGTCAGAGTACCTCAAATTCTGCCAGTTACCTTAAATGCATAAGCAATATCAGTACCATAGCTTGAAGTGTAAACGTTGGAACAGAAGAATAGCAGAAATATTTCTTTACACACGCCTCACAGGAATTGCCTCGTGGGAATATTGTGAGGCAGTGGGATGATATGGCTGTGCAGAGATATGGTGGCTCTGGCCTCAATGCCTTGATCAAGTTTCCATGTGGCAGTGTGTGTGAAGAAATTTGATGTCACCCAATTCAGTCCCAAGTTGAAAACTGGTCCTTCATGTCCCAAATGCAAGCAAACAAGGAACCTCAACTCCCCCAAATTTCTGGGGCTTTGATTTGAAATCCTAATTCATTTTACTTGGAAAATTAGTTTCAAGCACAGACTTTGGCACTTATAATATGAGCTGCCATTGAACTTGCTTTACTTTAGATTTTTAAAAAAAGATTTAACTCATGTTAAATTAGGTTTTTCTTTTCTCCCATTGCTGTTTGAACATAAATCTTTAAACAATCCATCAACACGGCCTCTCTGGCTTCTGGGGTAAGGGTCCATTCTCTCACCCCAGTGACCAATGATTGGTTTTCATGAGCTTCCCAGTTTTCCATTGATGAAAATATAAGAAGCTTAAATCTTTCCTACAAATTACCAGGTCATTTAAAACTAAATTGGGCTCATTTTAATCTAATTCCTAATGCACAACTGCCTGGGGAGTTATTTTCAGCTTCGTTTGTTGCAGTTTGTAATTATCATGCTTCTTTTAAAGAAAAGAAAAGTAACAAGACTATATTTTATGTGAATTACCAATGATCTTTCAGAGCAGCTCATATTTAAGCTAAGTAATAGGGGGAGTGAAAGGCAGAATGGGTAATGATGCAGGCTTGACAAGGTACAGCAAAAAATAGAAATGGTTAAGGGATGTAGCTCAGGTGCTAATATTTTACTTCTCTTGAGTCATGAAGACCCTGGGTCTGTCCATAATGACTACTAATGCAAATAATTGAAGGAACTTTATGATTTTTCTTAGCCTGCCAACTCTGATTCCATGACTCTAAAGCTGCCAGCAAAATTCGACTTTGACTATCCTGATTTTGAGAAGATGGGGGGTTGTGTGCTTGGTTTCTGAAATGAACAGTGTATTCAGCCATTGATTAAGCCAGAGGGAATTGCTCATATTCACAGCACTGAATTACAAATTCGGAATTGATTTCCGATGGTTCCAAGTTCCGTATGTTATCACAGTGTGGGAATCACAGGAATCATTTCCCCAGCACAAATGGAAGTGTCTATCTCCAATACCCTGTGCAGAGTCATTAAGTTCACTGGTTTAGAAGCACCTGTGAGGTGTAAATCAAAGAGTATGGAAATTCAAAGGAAGAAAAGATGCTGTTTGGGTTGGGAAGGAGGTGGAGCTCTGAGAAGACTTCATGGCATAGGGGACTTTTGACAAGGAGGGCAATCAGATTTAAAGAGGTGGTGATGTGGGGGCATTGGGCATGTGGGTCAACAATGGTTGCAGAGAGAGGGTAAGTGAAATGTTTAGAAATTGGCAGGAAGCTGTCTCACATGGAGGCCAGTGGGCAGTGTGGTCGTGATGCAGGTCAGCTGTGCCAGATGGCCAATGCTTGACTAAGGCATTTGGATTTTCTGGTCAAAGCTGCAAGGAACCATTAAACAGTTTGAAGACTATAATTCTGAATCAGTTAAGACAAGCTTGGAAATCACTTTTATTTCTTCAAACCTTTCTGAACAAATAGCATTGTGCTGTTTTGCCACTTTGGCATTTTAATGGCAACTTTTAATTTCCCTCTACCCCCAATTTAGAGTGAATAGCAGGAGCAGCACTTCTAAAATAATATTAACATATGAGTTAGCTTTTTACAAACCTAAAAGAGGATAATTAGCAGACATATGTTTGATTCAAATTTAGATTAAAAACACATGTATTTAAAAGTGGATACCTTACCATTTGGATGGCAAATACAGTAACTCATTTTATTTTATACAAGGTCTTCTAAATCTCAAATAATTCTTCCTACATACAGGAGATGATGATGATGGTGATGACCATAATAATGACAGCCAACAGTCTAAGCATAATCTAAGCACATCACATGTATTATTATTTTAATTCTCAGAACTCCATGAGGTACGTGCCTTTCCTGTTTCACAGATGGAAGGACTGAGGCACAGAGAAGCTGAACACTGGGGTAGAGGGCACATGGCTAGAAAGTGGCAGACCTGCTCTTTGACCCATCATTTGGGCTCTACAGTCCATGCTCCTAGCCTCTTTCCCAGCTGCTTCTCTTAATGTGGTATGGATTATAACCCAGGCTATGCAAACAGAAACCAAGACATGAGAAGTACAGTGACTTCCATAAGGTCTCCCAGAGGCAGGAAAATGTAGGATTGCTAATGTACTTTTGTTTAAACACAACAATTTCTGGAAATGAGTGACCTTTCCTACCAAATTGCAGCAAGTAGAAATTTTTAAATCTGTAGTGGCTGTCACTCACTTGGAAATTTAGTTAACACTAGATTAAGCAGGAGTTTGGCAGGATGAGTGGATAATCAGAGTGCAGTATATGGAAGTCAGTGGCACATGCCAAGCTGGAGAGCCTCCTTCGATGAAAACAGTAACAGGAGACAGATTTCTAAGAGCCCACCCAGGCCTGGAGTACGTCATGTAGCATGGTTTTTTCAGAACATACTGCTAATCATCTATTTTTCTTTCTGTCTCTTCCATTCCTTTTTGACTGGGTTTCTCAGCCTTAGCACTGTTGGCATTTGTGCCAGATAATCCTTTGTTGTTGGGGCCTGTACTGTGTAATGTAGGAGTTTAGCTGCATCTTGGTCTCTCCCACTAGATGACAATAGCATCACCCAAGTTCTGCCAGTCATACGTCTCAAACGTGGCCAAATGTGACTGACCCTGAGGTGCAACTCATCTCTGGCTGAGACACCCTCTTTCTTGCTCTACCTTTAAACAGGAGGCAGGGACTGGCTCTGCTCTCAGTCATGACTCCTACCTGCCAGGTGCACTTGCTCCTTGGCTAGAACAGAGATTTTTAACTTGGGGTTCCAGCATCTCTGGATTTGGTAACTAGGGTCCGCAAACAGCTTGAAATTATACAAAAAAATGTTTTGTGTATGTAGTGTCTTCTCAGAAGAGACCTTAGCTTTTAAAACATTCTCAAAAGGGTTTGTGGCAGAGTAGATAATTGAGGGTGTTCCCCTGGGAGCAGTGCTGTGGGGCACACATCAGAGAATTTTAGCTCCAGTAGCCTACACATACACAATACACACACCTCTCTCTCTTTTTTAAAATTACTTTGTTGTTGTTCAGTTACAGTTGTCTGCATTTCTCCCCCTCCCACTTCGCTCCCTCACCCGAGCCAATCGCACCTCCCTCCCTTGCTCCCACCCTCCCCTTTGGTTATTTCCATGTGTCCTTTATAGCGGTTCCTGGAAACCCTTCCCCCTACTGTCCCCTCCCCACTCCCCTCTGACCATTGTTAGATTGTTCTTAATTTCAATGTCTCTGGTTACATTTTGTTTGCTTTTTTCTTTTGTTGATTATGTTCCAGTTAAAGGTGAGATCATATGGTATTTCTCCCTCACTGCCTGGCTTATTTCACTTAGCATAATGCTCTCTAGTTCCATCCAAGCTGTTGCAAAAGGTAGGATCTCCTTCTTTCTCTCTGCTGCGTAGAATTCCATTGTGTAAATGTACCACAGTTTTTTGATCCACTCATTGACTGATGGACACCTAGGTTGCTTCCAGCATGTGGCTATTGTAAATTGTGCTGCTGTGAACATTGGGGTGCATAGGTTCTTCTGGATTGGTGTTTCAGGGCTCTTAGGGTATAATCCTAGCAGCAGAGTTGCTGGGTCAAAAGGCAGTTCCATTGTTAGTTTTCTGAGGAAATTCCATACTGTTTTCCACAGTGGCTGAGCCAGTCTACATTCCCACCAACAGTGCACTAGGGTTCCCTTTTCTCCACATCCTCTCCAACAGTTGTTTGTTGATTTGTTTATGATGGCCATTGTGACCGGTGTGAAGTGGTATCTCATGGTGGTTTTAATTTGCATCTCTCCTATGGCTAGTGATGCTGAGCATCTTTTCACATGTCTCTGTGCCCTCTGTATGTCCTCCTTGGAGAGGTATCTGTTCAAATCTTTTGCCCATTTTTGAATTGGATTTTTTGTCTTCCTGGAGTGGAGTCATGTGAGTTCTTTATATATTTTGGAGATCAAACCCTTGTCTGAGGTATCATTGGCAAATATGTTTTCCCATATAGTTGGTTCTCTGTTCATTTTAATACTATTTTCTTTAGCCATGCAGAAGGTTTTTAATTTGATGAGGTCCCATTTGTTTTTTCTTCCCTTTATGTTCTTTGCTTTAGGAGAGATATCAGTGAAGATGTTGCTGCATGGAATACCTGAGATTTTCCTGCCGATGTTCTCCTCTAGGATTTTTATGGTATCTGGACTTATATTTAAGTCTTTATCCACCTTGAATATACTTTTGTGTATGGTGTAAATTGGTGATTGAGTTTCATTTTTTTGCATGTGGCTGTCCAGATCTCCCAACACCGTTTGTTGAAGAGGCTATTTTTACTCCATTTTATGCTTCGTCCCCCTTTGTCAAATATTAATTGACCATAGAGACTTGGGTTTATTTCTGGGCTCTCTATTCTGTTCCATTGGTCTATGTGTTTGTTCTTATGCCAGTACCAGGCTGTTTACATACACACCTCTCTTAGGCTAACCTGTACTGATCAGGACACTAATATTATGCAGATACAGATTCTTAAGGATCAAATCTTGTCCCCAAGTTGGGCCAAGGCTGCTTAAATGACGACACTGTTGGTAAAGGAACAGTTGGTATTAGAGCATGTTCGTTGTGCCAGGAGTGGGGGAAGGCAGATGCTGGCCTTCTGAGGGTACAGACAGGTGAATGGGCTGTTTCCATACATCATGGTGTGAGGGTCAGGGACCTTAGCTTGGATGTTTTTCTCTTGTAGTTTCAAAGATTATCTTAAGGGATAGTATTAGTTCCATGGCAGAATTCTGAACAGTGTTTAGATGTGGCTACTGCAAACATTTTATTTTCTCCTTCTCATCTCTAGACCAAATCCTAAAATTCTCAACATAGATGTGGTGAATTTTATATAAATGAGAGGTAGAAGTGGTGGTATGGGTAAAATGAAATGAGATAAAGCTCCAGAAATTGGAAAATGGTAGGAGATTATAGAGACCCATAGACACCCATTCAGTCTCAGAAGAATCCTCTCCCTGAGAACTTAAAAATGTATCGATCTCATAGATCAGCTCCATTTTGCTTTTTTTTTTTTTTTCTGAAATGGGCATAGGAGTGGTGGTGGTTTGCAACCCTGGGAATTCACTGAGTGAAATATGAAACTGGTCCCCCACCCACCTTCATGGAGGGCAAGGAGAGACCAAAAAGGAAGCATATCGTTCCAGATGGTAGGTGGCAATAAGTAAGAGGCCCTATATACAAGTCTTGTCTTCGGCAGCCAAAAGATGAGTGGATCTCTGCACGTGTCCACCAGAATCTTCAAAGTTAATATAACAGCCTTAAATGGGGCCAGTCACATTCAGTGAAGGTGGTCTCAACACCTTACTCTCTCAAGGCCATGTCCTTGGAACAGCTCTGATTATGGGTGCTCTGGGCAGACAGCGTAGTCCAAGGATGGGAGGGGTTAGGAGTTTCCTATTTTCCAGGTTTAGCTCCCGGATCAACTGGAAATCGTGTCCTCTCAAGGATTTTCAACAAAGGGAGACAGGATATTTTACTGTTTTGGTTTGGATTGCTAGTCCTAAGTGATTTAAAGTGTGATTCTACAAGTATGAGCTGTTTTTCACTGATGAGTTTCAGGGGTGTTTCATGACTTGGCACAGAATAAGCCAAATACATAAGTAATTTCTTCAGTTCTTATAATGAAATGTCTTGTAGTTTTGTGGTTCTCAATATTTATATACACCAAGGGCTGCTTAATTGTAACTCTAAATGCCTTATAAAAAGTTTCTAAACTTAGGCATCTATCTGACCTAGACCTGAGCTAATTGGTGCATTATTTTCTCTGGGCCTCAGTGACTGGTTCAGTGAGGTGCATCGGACCCAGTCAGAGCTGCAGACTCAATAAGGGCTTTACTAGGACTTCAGGGCAACAGACTTCTGCTCTTCCCTGTTGTATTCAATGCTGAGAGAGTGTAAGGACTGCAACTATTGTGAGCCATCTTCCCACTGTGAGGGGAAATCCTGTATGAGATGGAGCCAACCCAGAGGAAGATGGGGAAGAGATAGAGAAATGCTCCTAGGGACCTCCTGTGGTCCTCCATAGCCTGCTAAGCCTGAAGCAAATTCCACCTTTAATTGTCAGTCATAGAAGCCCATCATTTCTCTTTGTATTCTACCAATTGGGATTGGCTTTCTGTCATTTACCACTAAAACATTTCTAATGACCTGCCACTCTGGCTGATATCATAATCTTGTTACCTTTTAAAATCCAGCTAGTTCTTCCTTCTCTTGGGAAAGAATACATGGCCTTGAGGTGAGATAGACCAGGATTAAAACCTGAGTCTGGTACTCATTAGTTAAAGTGCTTAGGGATAGCTATTCAGCCCTCAGAGCCTCAGTTTCATTTGTAAAATGGGAATAATCTTATTTCATAGAGTTGTAAAGAGCATTAAACAGAAAGATATTTAAATTATTTATTAAAATATTTGTTCTGTTCCTCATTCATTTGACCCTGGTTCTCTAATTTTCCTTTTAATACCCATTCTAATAGACTTGTCTTCACATTTAAAGATAACAGAATAAATAGGCACAATTTTAGAAACTGTCCACAATTAAGTGATCACACGTAAGTAGTCACACAGCCTTGTATGAGAGGCTCTAAACACATCTGTGAGGCTACAGTAGATTTCCTCACTTTACGGATGAGGGCAGTGAGAGTACACATCTTAAATCTGCTGCCAGGAAGTGCCAGAGCTGGGGCTCAAGCCCAGGTGCTCATAAAATCCTTTTTTTTTTTTTTGTATTTATAAAATATTATTTCAAACTTTTTATTGGGAATTTTAAATTTTTAACCACATTAGTTTCACTTGAAACTAAGTCATATTGACTGAACAGATACATGTTAATTCTTGATGCAGTCCAAAGGCAACCACAAGAATTTAAAATATCACTGGTTCCTACCAGTGTTTCCAAGGTAAAGAGATTACTTCTAGATGAACATTCCCGGGGACTTGGCCATCTTCTTACTCATTCTTTTCTATGGAAAAGAATTAAAAGAACTGATTACTATGTCCTCATTTAATTTATGGGTAGAGCTCTTAAAGAATTAAAAAAATTTTTTTACTGCTCCTCTGCTCTCCCAAAATAAGAACCAAGAGCCGACCCGTGTGATGGAAAATGACCGAAACAGATTTCCATTGTCCAGATATTGTGGGTGAAAAAGTATCACTATGAATGATGAAAGTGAGACAGGAAGGTTTGAAAGCCAGAATTGTCTGTCTCTCCAATGTATTTGAAATCCTCTGGGGGAAGAGCACAAAGGGAAAACTTATTCCATGTGAAAATTCTGCTGATATTGAGTGGAGAGAAAGGACAAGAGAATTTCCTGTCATTTTTTTAATCCCTTTAGAAGGACTGCTTTTAATTCTATTTGTTTGCTACATGAGTTAAAGCCCCAGATCGTAGTCTGTCAGGGCCTGTTCAAAGTCACCAGCAGCCTTGCTGTTTTTTTTTTTTTCCCTTCCTCCCTCCCAAGATGTAAACTACTCTGTAGGATTCTGGAAAAATACCTGATGGGTAAATGCAGTATTCTTTAGGATTGTAAAGATCCCATCTTTTCTATAGGACTTTGCAACTATAAAATTTTTGAGGGCAATTTTCCAGCTCTGTAGTGTTATGGAAAATAAAAAGGCATACATGCAGAATTGTCTGTTCTAGCAGAGATAGACATATTGCCATGGTAGGTAGGCAGTTTCCCTGGCAACATTATTCACCTGAAAGTCTAGTCTCCCACTCATTTTGACATTCATGCGTGATGCCATTAGGAGACCTAGAAATGCAGAGTATTTAAGCCCAGAATAACACTGGAAGCATTATTTCCTTTACTATAAAATAGAGATTGAGAAATCCAAGAGAATTCACCACACTCTGCTCATTAATATTTGTAACACCTTCTCATTTATTTCCTATTCTGTTTCAGAAAACCATGGTGTCACACTAGAGTGTGAATCCATAAATAGCAAAGATTTCTATGGCAGACACATAATTTCCAATATTTTTAAATCTATGGGCTTTATTCACAAACATTGAGCATTGTCATTTTTTCTAGCAAAATATATGCAGCTTGGGGCAGGAGAGGCAACTTATCAATGATTACTGTGTCGAAATATCACCTTAAGTTAATATTGGGGTGGCCAAAAAGTCCATTTAGTTTTTTTATAAAATAAAAGACACAGTTTTCATTTTCACAATAACTTTATTGATTTGGATATTTTGAGTATGTCAGCCATCTCCCACTATTGGCTTCTAGTGGGTAGAAGCCAGGGGGTGCTGCTAAACATCTTCCAATGCATAAGTCAGCCCCACAGCAAAGAATTATTTGGCCAAAATGTCCATAGTACCAAGAAACTTTGCAAACCACTTTTGACACATTCAATCAGTCACGGCACTTTCTTCATACATGACACAAATCTCTTTTTTTGCATTTTAGTTGTGTTTTTACCTTTCTTGAAATAATAAAGCATAATATGCCAAAAAATGTTGCAGATATTATTCCATCTTCAATATTAAAATGGCTACATAAAAATACACCAATTTAGTAAATGTCTTTAAAAATGTCTGCTCTTATGACAGCTGTCACCATACAATCTAACAAAATTGTTTTGAATGATGTTAAAGAAAACTAAGCACTACTAGAGCCATTGTATGGAACAAAACTAAAAGAACTCTTTGGCCAACCCAATATTTAATATTTAATAAATTATCACCTCAGTTTCATCTCCCTGGGCTGATCATATAAGGGATTTGCAAATTTGAAAACATGAGGCTCCATCTCTCTATTTTCTTCTAAATCTGGTGACTTTGTTTGAAATTTGGCCTGCCATTTTGATGTACTATTTCTTATAAATCTTGGTTGGCAAGCGAGTTTTGGGCTATTATTATTAATTCTGATCTGAATTTGTATTTGACGAATGCCTAACAAATTTGCAGTCAACTTTCCTGTCCATGTAATTACCAGGTCATGGTAGTATGTTTCTATTTGTATGACTTAATGATTACTACCTTTGAGTACAGAGGCTAATGATGGGTTCCAACGCACCATACAGACCTATTTTATACAAGATGCAGAAGCTTGTCAAGTTTAAGAAAAATATTCTGTATCCATGAAGGCTACCTTTTGGGGAAGAGAAGTTGGCATTCATGTATTTTTCTGGAAAGGCTGTGTTGAAAGTCATTTAGGGAAGACCATGGAACACATGCCCTAGGTATTGAGGATTTAAGCACAATTCTTTCCCTGTTGCTTCCTTGGTAACTGACAAACACAGGAAGAATCAGAGTTTTTATAGACAGTGGTCTTCTGCTGGCTTGTGTCTGACTCCTAGATGTGATGCAGGCACCAGTCCTCTGCCTGTAGCATGTCTGTAATAAATTCCATTTGGTTGAGTGGATGAGTTAAAACACCAGATAAAAGGTTGACTCAGCAGCTTCCAGATTCCAGCCTACCGGGTTTTCTTTAAAGTTGCCAGACTTTACTGTTCCTGTTTCTTTCTCCCTCTCTCTTACTCTATAAATGGAAACTAATCTGCAGGGTTCTGGGAGAGTGGATATAATGTTTTGTGTGGATTGTAAAGAGTCTACCTTCTCTATATGACTTTGCAAGTATAAATTTTTTGAGGGCAGAATTTTTTTTTTTTGAATAATGATGGTATTCTTAGATCTGATCCAAAACTCCTATGGAGGCAATTGATGGATATGCTATGCAGGACTTGGTTTTTGACATCATAAAGTAATATAAAACACAATCCTTATTCTTAGTGTGCTAGTATCAGGGGGTAGCAGTAGGGATATTTCAAGAACTGGGGTCAGTGCTAGCCACTGGTGAGTTTGATGACTGTGAGTGGTATTGAGCAAAAAGTACATGGAGGGAATAGTGGGAAATATGGCTGGTAAGTTAGGCTGGGGCCGAGGTTCAGAAGGCCTTAAGTGAAGGATAAGAAGTTAGGTACTCATTTCTTTAGGTAATAGGGAGCTTTGCATGGTTTGATACAAGACACAAGTCCAACTGCTATTTAAGGAAGCTACATGGGGTCAGAGGGACTACCTCCTTCTGTGCTCACCTTGAATAGATCCTGGCATCTAGTAGAAATAGGAAGATTAGGTGAATATGTGAATAAATGAATGGAACTGTATTGTGCTCTTCTAAACATCCAGGATAAGATGGGAACTTGGGTTGGTGTAGAGGCAACTGGAATTGAATTGCCAGGGACACATGAAAAACAGGGATTGGTGATTAGATGTGGAAGGGAAGGAAAGAGAGGGACAAAGGAATGAATGAATGGAGTCTAAGTTTGAGAACCAAATTAGAAGATTTTATTGTTGCATTTGACAAATGGAGACTTTTGAAAAAAGATTTTATTATTTTATTGTTGTTCAATTACAATTGTCTGCGTTTTGCCCCCATCACTACCCCCTCCCACCCCAGCCAATCCCACCTCCCTTCCTTGCTCCCACCCTCCCCTTTGGTTATGTCCATGTGTCCTTTATAGTGGTTCCTGAAAACACTTCCCCCTACTGTCCCTTCCCCACTCCCCTCTGGCTATTGTTAGATTGTTCTTAATTTCAATGTCTCTGGTTATATTTTGTTTGCTTTTTTCTTTTGTTGATTATGTTCTAGTTAAAGGTGAGATCATATGGTATTTGTCCCTCATTGCCTGGCTTATTTCACTTAGCATAATGCTCTCTAGTTCCATCCATGCTGTTGCAAAGCATAGGAGCTCCTTCTTTTGCTCTGCTGGGTAGAATTCCATTGTGTAAATGTACCATAGTTTTTTGATCCACTCATTTACTGATGGACACCTAGGTTGCTTCCAGCACGTGGCTATTGTAAATTGTGCTGCTGTGAACATTGGGGTGCGTAGATTCTTTTGGATTGGTGTTTCAAGGCTCTTAGGGTATAATCCCAGCAGCAGAGTTGCTGGGTCAAAAGGCAGTTCCATTGTTAGTTTTCTGAGGAAATTCCATACTGTTTTCCACAGTGGCTGCACCAGTCTGCATTCCCAGCAACAGTGTACTAGGGTTCCCTTTTCTCCGCATCCTCTCCCAACACTTGTTTGTTGACATTTTTATTTTTATTTTTTAATATATTTTATTGATTATGCAATTACAGTTGTCCCATTTTCCCCCTTTATTCCCCTCTGCCCTGCACACTGCTTCCCACCCACATTCCCCCTCTTTAGTTCATGTCCATGGGTCATATAAATGTTCTTTGGCTCCTACATTTCCTATACTATTCTTAACCTCCCCCTGTCTGTCTTCTACCTACCATTTAT
>VMDR010032415.1:0-11710 GCA_007922815.1 Macrotus californicus
AAGAACCCAAGTGAAAGGGGATATATTTTTAGGGGGGGGGTTGAAATGTAATTCACTATTTTAATTTTGATTTTGAAATTAAGTGACAAGTCACATAAGTAACAATGACAAGTAATACGCACAGCAGTTCGACAGCTAGATGCTGGAAGCTAGAACAGTTTCGAGGTCGTACAAACAGAGTAAATCACCATCTTCTGTTGCTTTATTTTGTTTTCACTGCCCGGTGATCTCCTGAATGTGACTAACACCCACTTCTACCAGAAGAAACTTGTCAATATAGGATCTATAATTGGAAGTGAAATGGACTTCCCTTCCATACTTTTCAAGGATGCCCCTCTAGAACCTAATAAGCATGTCCCCAGCTCCTTATCCTTATCAGAGGATCGCTGAAATCTTAGAGTTTATAGATCACTCTCATATATGCATTACCTGCTCCAACTAGCCCCCAGAACACGATACAGCAGCACCGTGGTCGAGAATAAAGCCAGACCTGGGTTCAAATTCAAACGCTGCCGTTTGCTGCCTGGGTGACCAGCAGGTTATTTTACCACTTTAAACTTCATTTTCTTCAACTGTACAACAGAACCTCTCTCACAGTAGTGTGAGGATTGGATGTGGAAAAACTGAATAAAAGTACTTAGCAGAGTGAGCAGCCACTAAATGTTCATCTTTATTGATACTTTAATATTAGGGGAAGGAATTGATCGCTATAGGAAAGCGAATTATTAGTATAAAGCCATCATTTTCTTTCCTTCCTCCAAAGTTAGTATCATAATGTTCCAAAAAAACTGTTTCAAATACATTTTTGGTATAACACCGCCTAGATATAAGATGAGTTTTTACTTACTTTAGGAAATTTTTTTTCTGTAGTAGTTTCTAAAGGAATGGCTTGCATTGCTCAGTGCAGGTCAAAAGCGACAGTGAAACAAACAGCCAGGATCTAATCAGACCAGTAATCAGGCTGTGATGAAACGGGTGTTGTCTCCTTTTTTCCCACCCTAACACGGCTCTCATTTCCTGGTAGATCAGGAAGACAATGAAGTATTCAAGAGAGTTTTCAGCAATTCTAACTGCAAATTGCAAAACAACTAAAATGTCTAAAGTAACTGGTGCTTGGCTAAATTTCCATGTTTCTCATTTCTTTTCAGATACATTATCCTTAGAGGTTCTGCTACATATGCAAGTCATTCGATCAAGTCCAACAGAGTTACAAGTTGACAGAGAAAATTTAGAAAATGGACACATATTCATCCTGGCAGTATAAATGCTTAAAATTAAGCCTGAGAATCTAAGCATCATGAGAGGAATTGTTTTCTTCCACTTTGACATAAAGTCTCATCTAGAAGTAAATTAACAGATGCATATACAAATAATACAAGAATTCTGCTTCCTGTAGTGGTAGACTGGATAATTTAGAACAATCTTCCCATTGTGAGGGACTCTAGGGAAAAAAATAAAATTTAAAAACAAGTCTGCTTGAAAGCACTGCAAAACAAAAACAAAAATAAAATGGAGTGAAGAATTATTGGGAAAGAGAAATAAAAGACTCAAGGAGGAAGTCATTCTGGAGTTTAGGACCCATTTTACTCCATCAGACTTGTTATTTTCTTTATTTTTAAAATATTTTATTTATTTATTTTTAGAGAGAGGGGAAGGGAAGAAGGAGAGGGAGAGAAACATCAGTGTGTGAGAGATACATAGACCAGTTGTCTCTCACATGCCCCCAACTGGGCACCCGGCCTGCAACCCAGGCATGTGCCCTGACTGGAAATTGAACCAGCGATCTTTTGGTTCACAGGCTGGCACTCAATGTACTGAGCCATGTCAGCCAGGGTAAGACTTGCTATGTTCAAGGGGCAGTGACTAAGAGGCCCTGAGGATGATCCTGCCTTGAACAGACCTAATGGACTACGGCTGCCAGGATTTGTATCTAGGACCAGTGAGAAGGTTGTTGGGGGAGCCCTCATGAACCTTTGTAATTTTGGATCATATATATTTCATATATGTCTATCTATATTTATATATTTGGATATATATCTAATAGATATAAATATAGATATACATGCTATACCCAATGAGTGAGAGTAAACTGGAAGTATGGGTTGAAGCTCAGTGTTTAGTTACCTCAATCTCAGCTGAAGGAGATTTTATGGCAGGAGCAATATAAATTCTCTCTGGAGAAAGACAACATCATCCTAGGTCTCAATTTCCTTTCTTAAATATTTTTGCAACTACAATGCCCAGCACACAATAAGAGCTCTCAGAAAAGTAGGAATAGAAAAAAAGTCCTTTATTTAATAAAAATTATTTATTAAAAGCCTGCAAGATACACTATATTGATTTTATTAAACATTAAAAGCTTTCACTTTGCTATTGAAACAAGGCCACAGCGTCCACACTGGTCTTTCCTATAAAACAAAAACTATACTGCAGAGTTACTGCCTTTTGGCATTATTGACATTTGTGGATGTTAGGTGTTGTGGGAGCTTGTCCTATGCATTGTGGGTATTTAGCAGCAAACCTAGCCTTTATCTTCTAGGTATTGGTAGCACTCCTTCAGGTGTGACAATCAAAAATGTCTACACATGATCAAATCTCTCCTGTGTGCAAAATTGTGTTTGGTTGAAAACCAGTGCTCTCCTACAAGGCCCGGCTGGTGAAATAGTACAAAAGAGAGGAGGGAGGGAGGGAGGGAGGGAGGGAAGGAAGGAAGGAAGGAAGGAAGGAAGGAAGGAAGGAAGGAAAGAAAAGAGGGAAGAACAGAGGGGGAGAGGGAGAGGAAAGCTGGAAACTCCAGAATAAATCTAATGCAAGACGGACAAGGCTTTTTATAGAAAACTATGAAATATTAGGAAAAGTAAAGAGGATCTAGTAAACATTCAAATTTTAGAATATGTACATATTCAATATTGCAAAGAATCGGCATACCAGATATTGTGTCAAGTACAGATGCTCCTTGAATTATGATAGGGTTACTTTCTCATAAACTCATTGATAAGTTGAAAATATCTTAAGGTGAAAATGCAGTAAATACACCTGACCTACCAAACATCACAGCTTAGTCCAGCCCATCTTAAATGGGTTTGGAACACTCATATTAGCCTATAAGTTGAGAAAAATAATCTTGCTACCACTGCCCAATATCATAAGAGAGCACTGTACTGCAATCAGTAGTCTAAGAAAAGATCAAAATCCAAAACTGAGGTATGGTTTATACTGAATGTGTATTGTTTTTACACCACCAAAAAGTAAAGAAAAAAATCTAAGTCAAATTGCTATGAGTCAGGGACCGTCTGAATTGGAATACTGGCATACTGAATATCATGAAGTATCAAAGTATAAAATAATGTGATGATATTGTGTGTCCTCAAACTGACCAACAGATTCAATACACAAAGACAGCCAGTATATGTAGAAAATGGACAAAGGCTCTGAATAGGCATTTCACAAAAGAGGATCCCCAAATGGTCAATAAATATAATAAATATAACCTTCCTTAGTTATCAAGGAAATGCTATTTGAAGCTATCAAGACAATAAAATAAAACGAGTTCCCACCCATAAAAAAAGGCTAAAAGTATTCATGAGATTGTAGACTAAGAACAATTCTCAGAAACACTGGGTGGGGTATAAATTGATAAAACCATTTGGCAAAGAGGTTGACATTATCTACTGAAGTTGAAGATGTGCAATTCCCCTAGATATATACCCAACAGAAAATCATGTACTTGTGAACCAACACATTCATGTCTAAATATGTTCAGACCAATACAATGGCCATAAACTAGAAATAATCCATATATCCACCATGAGCAGAATGAATAAATAAATTGGTACATCGATACCATAGAACACTGATAGCAATAAAATGAGCCAACTACAGCTATGCAAAATCATGAATGACTCTCAAACATAATGTCCAGAGAAAAGGCGAGGCACAAAAGAGTACATATTATGTGATCTCACTCATATATAGCCACATAACAAGAAAAACTAAACTGTAATATTTGGATTACATAATGCTTGCTTAGGAATGACACCCCAGTGAAAAGTAAGGAAGTGGCTTCAGTAGAATTCAACACAGTGTCTTCCTTGGGTGGGAAATGGGTAAGTGACTAGGAAGGTTGTGATGGGGCTCCTCGGGCAGCTGGCAATATTCCATTTCTTGAGCAAAGGGCATCAAGTGAAAACTCATTGTGCTGTTTGGGTATGTGCATGTCTACATTGTCCTCTATGAGCCTTTATTTCATAATAGAAAAGTTATAAAAGAAAGCAAATAAAAAGCCATTGCTATAAATATAAAGTTTTTAAATCTCTGAAAAAATACTTTGAATTTTACATCTACATTAAAGTTCTTTGGCTCTGATGAATTACTCTTCTAGTGATTATCTCCTTGAAGACAGTAAGGGGGGAAAAGTAACAAACAGATAAGAAGTGAGAGAGAACAGTGAGATTAATATAAACAAGCAGCCCAAAATGAAAGTAAAGAAGATAAAACCCAGAACTAAAAAATGAAATAGAACAACAAACATACATTGAGCATAAATAAATCATAGGAAAATCATCACCTTCACTCTCACCCAGATTATTATCTTCCCAGTCTACCTACTCAAGCGTGAGGCGCCATTTAAAAGTTTATAGCATAATGTCACAGAAAGGCTTTCTTAAAATATGACTATGTTACCTTTGGGAAGTAACATATGATCTCTTACAAGCAGTTTAATTTCTTTATCAGAGTAGCTAGTGACCTGGAACTACTTTCTAAGTAAGTTCTGATTAAGGAGGAAAGACAAATTTTGGTATAAGCTCTTTGAGGTTAGAAATCATGTTTTCTCCCTGCCACCACCACATTTCTACTTTGGATTAAAGTGTGAAGCAAAGTTATAAGAATAAGAGAATATCAGTTTATGGAACTGTTCAACAGCTGTCAGAGGGGAAGAGGGAGGGAGGGACAGGATGAAAGAAGGTGGAGGGATTAGCCAAAGAAAGTGTAGGCATGACCCATGGACAAAGACAACAGGCAGTGTGGTGATGGCCAGAGGGAAGGGGGAGACGGGGCTCAGTGGGGGTAGGTAAAGGTGGGGAAAGGAGGGACATCTGTAATAGTGTCTAAGGTGCTTATTTGAACTTTTAGAGACCAGAGCATAGTGTAGAAAGGCCAGGAAAAAAGAGGCCAGTTTAAGAGCACAGGAGATGGAAGAAATGAGGCTGAAGATTCTTCTACTTCGATCACAGAAGACATGCAGTGAGTAAAGTGGCTCCCTGTGGTTATTCTCCAACATTGCTCAGTGTTTCCTTCTGTTCCTGGCAAAACTTCTGATCTTTATTCAAGGCTTGAGACATTTTCTTCCACAGGGCCTGAAGTAGGTCTTAACTGGAAGTTCCAGAAGGAATTTACCTCCTCTTGTTTCATTGTAACTCCAAGGTGGCCCAGCCATATCCGACCTACCTCTAAGTCAGCACCCACTGAACAGTTTCTTAAACCAAGCGCAAGTGTATCCCAGCCCTGGAAAGAATAATGTGGCCACAGTTCCAGTTTACAGTGAAATGCCCTACCGTACACCCTCCAGGACCAGGCAAGACAATGTGTCCTATAAGCAAGTAAGCACCAGGCACATGGCAGAAGGCGAGGAGTAAGGACGTGGCATTGTGCAGCTGGCAAAATTCGCTAAGAAACTGTCTGTCATTAGCTAAGACTCTAATTTAGGAAGCAATGGTAATAAGACACCTCCTTTGAGTTTTAACCCAGCAAGCTCAATTGCCAAAAGGTTCAATAGAAAGAGACAGAAAACAATCTGATGTGTCAGAGATTTTATTAGCTTCCCCTAAGTGATAACTGAGGGTTCTGATATACCCATGAAACTGCCATAGTCAAATACAATAAAAAATGACAAAAATCGAGGAAAGCCAGGCTAGGGTTTCAAACAGCCATGACTACCTCCACTTTTCAGATTACTCTCTCATCTCAGGTCAGAGAGAGGTGTAAAAAAGGTGAGCAGACAAAATGCCTTGGGCAGCAGGCAAACATACTAAAGAGGATGTTCAAAAGTTGGTCACACTAGAGTGATTCTTTCAGCAGGCCTGATGGCAGAAAGCACGGGGTGTGAGGCGACAAATTGTCAGAGACTGATAAGGAAATAATAACCTATTACCTGCAAAAAAATGCATTCTATTTCCTGGGCCCTTAAAAAACGCCTTAGAAAAAATAGGACGTGCTGAAAGAGAAGACTGGAATGGGTGAGTGAAAAATCAGGTAACTCAGTTTACAAGATGCATAGCTTGTCACAGTGTTGATGAAGTTAAGTATGAATAAAACCACCACCCTTTCAAAAACAATCCACTTATCACAAATATGAATATCCCTTTTATATTGGTTCCTACCTGTGTAGTCTTGGATCTGATTATAACAACACACAAATAAGTAAACATGCACATCCTTTCCTGTACCAGGGCCCATGATATAGGAAGGGCCATGAGACAGAAACAGAAGTTGTGGATTCTGAGCTGGATACTCTGGGAATAGGATCTTTAGAGACAGATAAACTCAGACAATGAATGGCCCCTGCATAGCATGAGAATTTATACATTTCTGGGTGCCAAAATCTTGCTGTTCCTGGAGTCTCATCCAAACACCCCAGGAAGGTGCCTGGCTTTCTCTATTGAGGAAATCCCAGCTGCTTGCTAAGGAACTTATCCCGTGGCAAAAATGGCCTCAGAGAGAACACATTTCCTTGAACTTAAGAACTTTAGTTACTGCTTCTCACCTTATTTGTTCTAGCTCTGGAATTCTAAAAATGCCAGTTAATACATGAACACAGTCAATTTACCAGTCTCCAAATGATACCAATTTCTTGGTGCAGCATTTAAAATTATGATTGCTAACTCATTAAATGAATGCATGAAAACCAAAATGCATTCATGTAATCATATATGGTAACTGACTTATCTGTTCTTTATCTACTCCTATGTGGTGCATTCATTTTGTGTTAGAAGGTTAAGCTGAATTTCCATAGAGAAACTTTAGGAGACTTCACAGACAGGAACTTTAAATGATAAATAACTTATTCTACCTGTTGAAGGCTCAGGCTCTAGTGGTATGATGACTTAGTGAGGGCACTGGATTGGGAGTCAGAAGAAAAGATTCTAGACCAAATTCCTCAGCTTACCCATTAAATAGCCCATAATTCTGAACTCCCATTTGACCTCTAATTCTATGTCTGTTAGAAGAAATGTTCTAGTGATATACAATCTCTTTTTTATAATCACCATAACGTCAAGTTGAAAAGTTTTAAAAAAAATCTGAGAAACAGTGTAACCCAGAACTCCAGTTCTATGGTTGTGATGGAACACAAGTGTGTATTTCTTATCTACGGCCACTCTAGGTCAGTACTGTGCTGAGCCACACTTGCCTGAAGCAAGGGGAAACTTTAGTAATATAATTTAAAATGTAAATATTTTGTCATGGATTTTCGCATTAATACTGATTTTTTAAAAATCACCTCATTAAAATATTGTCTTAATTACTGAGTGTTTTGACATACTCTTAAAATTTATATCCTAGGCAAGAGCCTTCCATGCCTCACTCTACTTCCCAGCCCTGTTTCAAAATCACTCCTCTACACCCACACTTATGGGTCCAGCTGACACAGAGGTAAATAAATCAATATGCTCACATGCTTAACCTTCCTCTATATTTGGTTCAAACTATGGCAGAGGAAATGAACTACTTAAGAAGCCATACTGACTGAGGACCTACTGCCTGCGTACTTAATACTGTTCTAGCAGAAGATGTAACTTCTACCGTGTAGAAGAGAGAGAATCCTAAAAGGATCAGACATTCTATAAAAGTGATTTTGGGGACAGCTAATGTATTGGTTATCCAAACACAATTTACCATGTCTATTAGTGTTAGATTTTCACTAAAAGTCATGGCATATTACTTAACTTATGTGACTATTTTGGGGTGTTTCAAAAAAGAGATATGCACCACAAACGAACACAAAATAGACTGCTTTATATTTCACCCCAGGTCCCATTTCCTCATGGTTCCCTCTTCTTCCCTGAATCCTTTCTAGCTCCCTCAAGTTTCTGCCATTGCAGGCTGCAGAGGGTGTATATCTTTCATTTCTTACTGGTAGAAGCTTGGTCTGCATTTCTAGTTCAGGTTATGATCATTTACCTCAGGTTCTATGTCTCCTGTTCTTACATATTATGGAATTTAGTACGGTGATGTTGTTAAATAAGAAATCACTGAATGAATAAATGAACAAATGAATGAGTGAATGAATACATAAATCAATAAAAAGATAATTAGCAAAACTGTGAGCTAACCATCCCTAAGTAACTATCCCTAAGCATTATGTGTTTTTCAAAATTCTGAAATTTAATTTTCTCCTTGAGCAGTAATGATAAAACAAAATAATCTAGGCAATTTGTAAAATGCATAGATAACTTCGGGCATATTGCAGAAAAAATGTCTTATACTTCATGATTTGAAATTCTTAAGGGATCTTCATGGAACCCTTGAGCGGTATGCACTGCAATAGTCCATTCTGGAGACCTTAAAGCAGACTAAAGAGTCTAAAAACCTGGATCAGGAAATAGACTAACATGTACAGGAAAGTTATTAGTTGGGTCAGCAGTAAGGGGATTTATCTGATGCCCATATGCCCATAGCATTGAACAAGCCAGAGAAATAGATGTGGTTTGACCTTCAGATTTCATTGCACCATAATTAACTTTAAAAAATCAGCTAAGCAGACTTTTGAGGGAGCAAAGCTTGCTCACTTGCTCACTCACAAGAACACAGCTTGAATATTAGGCTGAACACACACACACACTTTTAAAAACTATCCAGAGGCCCTTTAATACAATATATAAAGAGCCTTGTAGAATTTGAAGATGGATTCTCAAAATCACAAAATCTAGATCTCAGATGCTCTAAGAAATAAAAGTACATGGAATGATCTTTCATATCACTTACACTTTTTTAAAAAAATCAGCGTGTCCTGAAAAATGGCTTGTGAACAACCAGCTCACTTTAAAAGACATGGATATTTTATCATAAAAAATAGGTAAGTACTCAATAAATAGCAGTACTCTGAACAAGGGATGTTAGCTCTTTTTAGTAGTTATATTTTTTGTGCTTGGTTTCAAAGATGGGCAGTTGGACCTGGCTCTGTGACAAAGCAGTGCCTGAGTCATATGTGCAGTCCACAACTTCTGCATCCCTCAGTGATAATGCGCGTGGCTGCTATTGATGCAAAAATTCAGCAATCAAGGCTTGGGAGACTTCAGCTATCCTGAGAGATTTGCCTTAATGCAGGGCCTGCTTATTTCTCTGAGGCTGTCATTCCCTGAAAGCAGAGGAGAAATGCCCTTTTCACTCCCTGCTCCTGGAGTAATTACAGGCTCAGGTAATGGGTCAGTGGGGCACTTGGGACTTCTACATGCCAAGAGGAGAGAAATCAATGTCAACACACTAAAGAAAGCAGCCCAGCGGCAGTGTCAGGAAGCGATGCCACTTGTCCTAGGGAATCACCAGGACCTTGATGGCATCTCCAGTAAAAACAGCGTCTTAGAATCAAGACTCGGCATTTTATCCTTATCCTGGGACGACAGCTACAGCACAGAGGACAACAAACATGTCAGTAAAGAGTGAGTTGTTCTCCGTGTTTTCTTGGCCAAGTAGACATAGGGGAAATCAAATGTTTTGAACAAATACCTCTGTGGACATCTCAGGATGCTAGTGTGTGCCTGGCAGTCTGCAGAATTCTTTATATAAAGGTCACCTAGCACATCATATCAGGACTAAGAAGACTTTGGGTTAGCACTGCTGTTAAAGAGTCTTAAGTGGTTTTGTGGATTTAGCGTTGGTCTCCCCTCTCATTTTGTCCCATGGAGAGTCTCAGGGCCCAGTCACCAGGGTTAATAGAGCTAGCTCTTTCAGTCAGCCCCTTGACTTGGTGACATCACAGCTTCCTTTGGCATCATGAAGGAGCTACTGCTTTCTCACCATACGGCATTAGGAACTAAGATTGCCAAATCTTCTTATTTAATTAGAAGACAGAATTCAGAAAATGTCAATTAATATGCATCTCTTCTGATAAAACACACATACTTCTTTTACTCTCTTTCAATCTTATGTTTAAGGGCTGGGGCCAGGGGCAGGAGGCAGTGAATGAAATTTCCTAAGCTAACGTAACTAATATTCCTACATTCTCTAATCGAAATTAGGTGGGCCCTCTGTTGTTTCATAGATAAAGATAACTGTTATTTATTTCTACTCTCATTACAACAACAATAACATTCAATAATAACAGAATTTACATTTATTACCTTCTTAACTCAAGCCACTTTCCAGGAAAGCCACTTCTCCTGGGTTTAAAACCATCTTCAGGAAGTTATTAGTTGTATGGTTAAGGATAGGTTACTTAATTATTATGTATCTTGGGGGACTAAAGAACACATGCATTGTGCTCAATAAATATTAGCTATTATTTTTTCAGCACTGGACTCATTGCTTAATATAAGCTTTCTCATTAATCCTCATTCCCATTTTATAGATTAGAAAACCAAGACTCAGGCTTTGCATAGCTAGGAACTAGCAATGCCAGAATTGAAACTCAAGTTTATGTCACTTCATGGGCCTTTCATTGCATTATCTGGGGCTTTGTGGTATTTTAGAAATGACCCAGATTACAATGCAATTGGAACTTACCAAAAGGAGGCAGTGAGTAGCTAGAAGGACTCCTACTGGCCAAATATGGCATGATTTGAATATCAAAACATTATGGTCTGAAAGTTTGTGTCCTCCTCAAATTCTCATGTTGAAAACTTAATGCGTAATGTGATGGGGTTAGGACAGGGGTGTCAAACTCATTCTTCCTGGGGGCCACATCAGCCTCATGGTTGCCTTCAAAGGGTCACATGTAATTTCAATTCCTTAACAGTTAAGGAGCAGTTATACAGTCCTAAAATTATTTTGGCCCTTTGAAGGCAACCACGAGGCTGATGTGGACCCCAGGAAAAATGAGTTTGACACCCCTGGGTTTGGAGGGGGGCCTCTGGGAGGTGATTAGGTCTTGAGGGCAGAGCACCTGTAAATAGGTTTACTGCCCTTATAAAGATTCCTCAGAGAGAGCCCTCACCTCTCCCGCATGTGACAACAGCACTGGAATTCTCCAACCCACAAGAGGGCTCTCACCCACCCAGGCTGGCACCCTGTCTATGCCCTTCAGCCTCCAGGACTGTGAGGAAGAAATCCCAGTTCTTTACAAGCTACCCAGTCTGGGCATTTTCATGACAGCCTGTGCAAACTAACACAGCATTATAACATAGGCTAGACATCTTCGGGGCCTTAAAAGATGCATGAAAATCGAATGCGTGTGTTTCAATCCAGTCTCTCTAATTTAGTGGTGTACTTGTCTGTCCCCCTCAACCAAGTCTAAGCTCTTTCCAAGTAGATTTATTTTAGTATGACATCATGCCAGGCATATAGTAGGTAGACTTTCTTATTTTTTTAAGAAAATTAATGTCTTTATGGTGGTCAAGATGAGTAGAGAAGAACTTGTAGGTAGTGGCGGGATGTAGTGTGAGCAGGATGATTGCCCCTGTGGGCTAGACAAAAATAAAGAGAGACAGGAAAGTGACCAGCTGACATCCTCATCTGTCAACAAGAGACTCTCTTCACATCTTTGAATAGATTCAGG
>VMDR010032416.1:0-11711 GCA_007922815.1 Macrotus californicus
AAGTTAATCTGTATTTCTGTTCTCTTAAATAATAAAAGGACCTTAGAATGTGAACCAACCTCTTCCATTTTTTGTTATTTATTGATTAGTATTTTAGTTCCACCCAATTTTATGCTTTTCAAAATATTTTATTATTATTATTATTTTTATTATTTAGATTTACCTATATATTTACCAAATTCTTTGCTCACTACTGCTTCTATTAACCCAATTCTTCTGTTAGGATTCATTTTCCTCACTGAAATCTTTCAGAAATTCCTTTAGTAAGTATCTGTGAATAGTAAAGTCTTTCATTTGTATCTAAAATTGTCTTTATTTTACTCTTTCTGTGTTGAGTGATAGTTACCTGGTTTTAGTATTGTTAGGTGACCATTGTTTTCCTTTAGCATTTCGAGGCTATAATGATTCATCTCCTGGTGTCTATTGCTACTGATGAGAAGCCTGCTGCCTGTCTGACTGTCATTGTGCTGGTAACTTTTAAGACTCTTGTCTTTAATATTGTGCAGTATTATTACAATGTGTGTAGGAGAAAACCTATTTCTATTTATTTTGCTCAGAAATCCAGTTGTGCCCCTTCTTACTGAGAATTCATTTTTTTCCTTTAACATTGGAGAATTCATCACTGTGTATTGCTTCTCTCCCTCTTGTCTCTGTTCTCTCCTAGAATTTCTAATGTCTCTATTGGACTTTCTCATTTTATTCTTCATATTTCCTAACTTCCTCATATTTTCCATGACTTTAACTCCATGAGCTACATTTTGGATACTTTCCAATTTCTCTTCCAATTCACTAATTTTCTCTTCAGCAGTGTTATCAGCTGTTTAACTTTTCCATTGAGTTTTTATTTAAATATTCTTTTATTTCTAGAAATTCTATTGGTTCTTTTTCAACTATTTTTCTTTTACATTATGTCTTATTCTTGTCTTTTAGATTTTATACTTTCCTTTTTTTGAGGGAACATTTAAAATATATTTATTTTAAAGTATTTTCCACACTGTCTTGTTACATATCATGTTATTCGAATTCTCTGATGTATTATCTTTGCTGATTCTCTTTCTCATGGTGGTTCATTTCTTCCTGTAGTCTGTAGTTTTGCTTGTGAACTCATCTCCAGCAGGACTTGGCTTCTGTGGGAAGCTTACCTTAGTCATGGAAAAGGCTTCATGTCAAGCAGTTTTGTTTCTGCTGGGACTCTATGGGTTTCACCATTTCTAGACCAGTCTATTTGTTATTTTCTTGAATTGAGTTTTGCACACCTTGTAAGTAATGCAAATTCACACTGCACATCCATGTTTGGCATAGACTTGGGTTTTAATTTCTCACAGATGACCCTTATTCTACCCTTAGCCCCAGAAAGATGACAAGCTTCTCTACTGTATCCTAATCAGTAAGTGGAGTTTTCTTTTTCCTGTTATATGGATAAGTAACTCTTCCTGGCTCCTAACTTCATAAAGGGAGCTCAGTTCCAGCCCCCCAAAATGCAGAAGACTGGGGCTCACTCTTCTATCCTCATGGCTGTTAAACTGTAGTCTTATGACATACTAGCTCTAAGACCTCTGTGAGCTCCTACTGGTCACTTAAAAAAGATTTTTTTAGTTGAATTTTTTTGGGTTACATCGGTTAATAAAATTATAGAGGTTTCAAGTCTACAATTCTATAATACATCATCTGTATATTGTATTGTATGTTCACCACCCAAATTCTAGTCTCCTTCCATCACCATTTGTAAAAATGTGGAACTCTTCACAAAGTTGTGTGTCATCCTTATGCAGGGGACATGCTAATCTTCTCTGTATTGTTCCAATTTTAGTATATGTGCTGCCAAAGCAAGGACCACTGGTCACTTTGGATCTGAGTTTTATTTTCATTTCTAGCACTTAGGGACTTTCATTTATTGTTTTAGAATATGGTTATATATTTTTCAATTATTATATTTTATATATTTTAAATTTATCATATACAAGGTCTGTCTGGAAAAAGTCCAACCATTGTTAATATAATGAGAACAATTTGCCCAAAATCAATGTAACCTGGCAGCCAAGGAGAATGGACTGGAATATGCATGTGTGAACAATGATGACTTCACTGTATTAGTCAGTGGGGGCAGTAGACACCACTGAGTGAGCACGTGTACTATGTGGCCAGGCATTCAAAATGACTGAGCGAGTGGAGCAATGAATCTGTACCAAATTTTGCATTAAGCTTGAACATTCCTCTGTGGAAACTATTCAGATGACTCAGAAGGCTACAGCTATTGGGTAACTGATGATTGGCAGCTTCATCACAACAGTGCACCCATCCATGCATCACTTCTCATTCAGTTTTTTGGTGAAACATCAAATCACCCAGGTGACTCAGCCCGTCCCCCCCTCCCAGAGCCCAGATTTGGCATCCTGTGACTTCTGGCTTTTCTAAAACTAAAATTACCTTTGAAAGGGAAGAGATTTCAGGCAGTCGATGAGATTCAGGAGAATACAACAGGGCAGCTGATGGCTATTGGGAGAACTGTAAGGTCCCACGGTGCCTACTTTGAAGGGGACTGAGGTGTCATTGTCCTATGTACAATGTTTCTTGTATCTTCTTCAATAAATCTCTATTTTTCATAGTATATGGCTGGATACTTTCTGGACAGACCTTGTAAAATTATAAAGTTTATCTTTTTTAAAAATATATATATTTTACTGATTATGCTATTACAGTTGTCCCATTTTCCCCCCTTTATTCCCCTGTGCCCTGCACACCCCCTCCCACCCGCATTCCTCCCCTTTAGTTCATGTCCATGGTTCATATATATATACGTTCTTTGGCTTCTACATTTCCTATACTATTCTTAACCTCCCCCTGTATCTTCTACCTACCATTTATGCTGCTTATTCTTTGTACATTTCCCCCATCTCTCCCCACGTACTTCCCCACTGATAACCCTCCATGTCATCTCCATTTCTGTGATTATGTTTCTATTCTAGTTGTTTGCTTAGTTTGTTTTTGTTTTAGGTTTGATTGTTGATAGTTGTGAGTTTGTTGTCATAGTTTTGATCTCCTTCTTTTTCTTAGATAAATAAATCCCTTTAACATTTCATATAATAAGGGCTTGGTGATGATGAATTCCTTTAACTTGACCTTATCTGGGAAGCGCTTTATCTGCCCTTCCATTCTAAATGATAGCTTTGCTGAATAGAGTATTCTTGGATGTAGGTCCTTGCCTTTCATGATTTGGAATACTTCTTTCCAGCCCCTTCTTACCTGCAAGGTTTCTTTTGAGAAATCAGCTGATAGTCTTATGGGCACTCCCTTGTAAGTTACTGTATCCTTTTCTCTTGCTGCTTTTAAGATTCTTTCCTTATCTTTAATCTTGGGTAATGTAATTATGATGTGCCTTGGTGTGTTCCTCCTTGGGTCCAACTTCTTTGGGACTCTCTGAGCTTCCTGGACTCCCTGAAAGTTTATTTCCTTTGCCAAACTTGGAAAGTTCTCCTTCATTATTTGTTCAAATAAGTTTTCAATTTCTTTCTTTTTCTCTTCTCCTTCTGGCACCCCTATGATTCAGATGTAGAAATGTTTAAAGATGTCCTGGAGGTTCCTAAGCCTCTCCTCATATTTTTGAATTCTTGTTTCTTCATTGTGTTCTGGTTGAATGTTTCTTTCTTCCTTCTGGTCCACACCGTTGATTTGAGTCTCGATTTCCTTCCCTTCACTGTAGGTTCCCTGTACATTTTCATTTATTTCACTTAGCATAACCTTCATTTTTTCATCTAGTTTGCAACCATACTCAACCAATTCTGTGAGATTCTTGATTACCAGTGTTTTGAACTGTGCATCTGATAGATTGGCTATCTCTTCATCACTTAGTTGTATTTTTTCTGGATCTTTGATCTGTTCTTTCATTTGGGCCTTTTTTTTTTTTTTTTTTTTTTTTTTTTTTTTTTTTTTTTTTTTTTTTTTTTTTTTTTTTTTTTTTTTTTTTTTTTTTTTTTTTTTTTTTTTTTTTTTTTTTTTTTTGTCTCAGCACTCCTGTTACATAGTAAGGGGCAGAGCCTTAGGTTTTCACCAGGACAGGGCAACCCATGTTGCTGCGTTGTGATGCTGTATGTTGGGGAGGGGTCCCAGAGGGAACAGTGCCGATTACTTCACTCTCTGCTGGTTTTCAGTCACTTCCCCTGCTACCCACAATCAAATTGGGCCCTTCTGGTCCTGATTCCCAGGTAGGTGGGTTTGTGTACATTCTAGGACCCTGTGGGTCTCTCCAATGAACTTTCCTGTGAGGCTGGAAGTTTCTCCTGCTGCTGCCTCAACCCCCACAAGTTTTTTCAGTCAGAGGTTTGAGGCTTTATTTCCCTGCTCTGGAACCCTAGGTTGCGCGGTCTGTCTTGCTCTCTAATTGTTCCTCCCAGTTTATCTGCACGTGAATGTGGGACCACCCAGTCCGCCAGCCGCAGCCTCACTGGGTCTACCAGCCACAGCCTTGCTGTGAGTCCTCTCTGCCCGGATGCCCAGCTCCACCCCTCCTACTGGTCCGGATGAATGTTTCTTCTTTAACTGCTTGGTTGTTGGACTTCCATACTGTTCTATTTTCTGTCAGTTCTGGTTGTTTTCTGTTTTTAAATTTGTTGTTGTCCTTCTTTTGGTTGTGCAAGGAGGCACAGTGTGTCTACTTACGCCTCCATCTTGGCTGGAAGTCTAAAGTTTATCTTTCTAGTGGGGGACATCTTCCTACACCTCCTCAGCCTGCCACACTGACCTGAAATACCCTTATATTCTTGTGTTCATGGTCCATTTCACCTTTCCCTTGAGGTTAGGAGCTCTTTTAAAGACAGGGAGTATTTATATTTGTATTTTTATCCCACTCAAGTACCTAGCCCAGTTCTCTGCACTGAGTAGGTCCTTGGTAAGTGCTGATGTTATTTTTTTTTATTGTTATTATTTGTACTACCTCCAGCCTCAATATTTAGGAGCGACACAAAACTAGAGTCTAGATTTGCTATGAACATTTAAAGTGTTCAGTCAGTCCGTGCAGCCTTTTGCATTTCTCATCTGAATGTCATTATTCATGAACAGCATCTTCCTCCATCACCTTCAAGGACAAGTCATCATCTATTAGACCAATGTTTCTCAAAGTGCAGGTTGCAATCCATTAGTGGGTCATGAAATCAATTTAATGAAATAGAATAAAATAGAAAGTGATATACCAAGGTACATCACATAGGTAAGTGTAGGTGCTGCTTATTGAAATTGTGTGTGTGCTATGTGCTGGGTTACCATGCAAAATGTATTGCAGGCTGTGCATCAGGGTAAAAACATTTGGGAGTCACTGATGAAACTTTCCCCCAAGACTAGACTCAACCTACCACCCCTTTTTAGTAGACCCATCTTCAAGAGCAAAGATTAATTGCAAAGCTAGAAAAACTCAAGGCCTATCTTTTCCATATGAAGTTCTCAAAGTAAGATCTCATGTCCTCAGGAGGAGGGCAGGTTCACACTGCCCTAGATTGGAAGCCATGGAGTGGTCAAGGATACCCTATGAATCATAGATTTTCCCTGTTCTTCACCCTAGAACTTCCATCAGTTCTCTGGGAAAGCCTTTCAACTGATTTTTTTCAGGCCTCTGAGACACTTAAGTGCTGCTTCTCCAGGGTCTTGACCTGGACAGCTCCTTGAATGTGTTTCTCAAGGCCACCATGTAACATCCACTTGGGAGAACACCTGGACAATTCCTCCCCCATACACAGCTCCCAGGGAAGTGATCACCTGCAGAACTCCCCTGCACAGTGAGGGTAGGAGTGTCCGCTATAAAGACTTTGAGCATCAGCGTTGTTATCGAGAAGGGACTCAGCACTTGTTCCTCCTCTGTGCCATCTTGAACATCTGCAAATCACACAAGGACACAACCCTTTTCATCTACAATGAACCCTAGTATGAAGGGATTTAAGCCTCATTTAACGTCCACCTTTCTATATTCAAAGGTTCCAAAATAAAAGAAAGAGCCAATTATCTCTCTAAAAAATCAAACAGGTATTTGTTGAGCTCCTGCTCTGTGTCAGATACCTCCACCTGAATTGTCTCCTTAATCTTTATAGCAATCCTGTGAGGTTAGTATGACCATCCCCATTTTACAAATAAGAATCATGGTGGTCAGAGAGGTCACCTAGCTAGCAAGTGGTTGATGAGCAGGGACTTGAACTTAGTGTTAGCACTTAACTATTCTACACAGTCTTTCAAAAAAGGGGCCTCCCTGCCAGGAAGGACATCGATCCAGGACCGACTCCAACAGAGCCAGAGCTTTCCTTCAGGACTGGCCCAAGAAGTGAGATGCTCAGGACATGGAGGGCTGCTCTCCAGCTAGGTCCCTGTGTGTCCTTGGGCCAGTCAGAGTCTCCATCTGTTCTAATACTTGAACTATCTCCCTCAGAAAGCTGCTGCAAGGAAGACATAAGATAATGACATGAAAATATATTGTGGAGCATAGAGTGCCATGCCAATTAAATATCTTATTATAAAAAGTCGTATAATTAATTAGCTGACTGTGTCTGTATTGTCTGTTCGATTGGGAGCTCCTTCAATGGCTCCCACTGCTCTTATAATAAAACTCAAAGTGCCAGCTTGACCTGTGGCCCTTGGTTCACTGCCCCTTTCTCAGTGTATTTCAACTTTACTGAGCCCTCTCTTCTTGCCCCTGGGTCTTTACACACGTTGTTTTCTCTGCCTGGTACATTTCCTATCTTTACCTACAACCATTACTTTCCCTCCCCACTTTGCCTGACTAACTGCTCATCTTGCAAATAGTGGATTAATTTCTTTGGGACAGTCTTACATGACTAGGTAAGGCCACCACATTATGCACTCTCATAGCACATCTGTGCCTTTCTCCCATAGCACTTTGGAATACACAGGGTCCGGCAGAAGTAACGCCTGCTTGAGTATGGTTGGTAGGGTCATAATATGGATGTAATAATTTGTGGTCTTCACTTGAACATTTCACCTAAAATATCATATGGGGTGCTTGTGTGTGATATTGTTATTTTATAAAATTACATGCTTATGATTTGGTAATAAAGAATTTTGTAATAAAAAAGGGTGTTATTTGTGCCAGACCCTGTATTTACTGTATGTGCATCGTGCTGCTTTTGGTTCCATTCATTTCCCATTGGACGGGAAGCTTGATGACAGCAAGGAGCACATGCACTGCAGCAAGTCCTGTACCTGGCAGAGCACTTGGCACAAAGGAAGAACTCCACACACATTTGTTGAATGTATTTTAAAAATCGACAAATGTGAGCAGAGACTGATTTCCTCATATTTTTATCACCTATTAGATGTGCCACAAAGGTTTGTTATGCTACAACCCCTTGAGGCTGGTACTTCTGAGCATGAGGCCCATAGGGTGTAAATAGGTGTTACGTAAGGTAAAGGATTCTGTGGTCAAATAATTTGGGAAACAGAAGGTTGAGCAAATGTAAACAGGATTTAAACATTTTTTTAAAGATTTTATTTATTTATTTCTAGAGAGAGGGTAAGGGAGGGAGAAAGAGAGGGAGAGAAACGCTGGTCAGCTGCCTCTCATGCTCCCCCAACAGTGGACCTGGCCCTCAGGAATCAAACTGGTGACTTCTCCGTTCACAGGCTGATGTTCAACCCACTGAGCCACACCAGCCAGGGCAGGACTCTAGCATTTTTTTAACCACAGAACTCCTTGGAGCCATGCTTGGGTCCCTGAGAGATGACAGTATGAAGCAGAACCCCCAGCTCAACCGTGATAAACACATGGTGTGAGAAATAAATCTTCCTTGCCTTCAACCACTGAGACTGGGAGTTGTTATACCCAAATAATCCAGCCTACCATTTCTAATACATTGTCCATATGCAGGATTTTTTGATTTTGGAAAATCTATGGGAATAGAAGGTTTCTGGGAGTTTGTAAAGAATGAGTCCATTGAGGAGGTGGGTGACTTCACTTGCACATTTACTGGGGTCAGGGGATGAGAGACCTTCTGCCCCACACATGACCAGGAAGACAGAACCATCCTTATGCAGCAGACGAAAGTTGGTGAGTAGTAGGTTAGACTTTCAAACCAGAAGGGACTTAATCATGGGTTGATTAATGCATTCAGTAAACACTAATTGAGTGCCTACTACATGACACTGTTAGGTACTAGGACATACCCTTGAATAAGATATAGGTTCTCAGAGCTCAGAGCCCGGAGTGGGACACATATAAATAATGAGTCAATTTGAGTATAGTGTTTTAAAAGCTGAAAAGGCTATCCTGGCTGGTGAGGCTCTAAAGACTTGGTCACCAGTTTGATTCCCAGTCAGGGCCCATGCCTGGGTTGTGGGCCAGGTCCCCCGTTGGGGGCATGTGAGAAGCACCTGATCGATGTCTCTCTTGCACATTGATGTTTCTCTCCCTTTCTTTCTCCCTCCCTCTCCCTCGCTCTAAAAATAAATAAATAAAATCATTTTTTAAAAAAGAGCTGAAAAGGCAACTAAGGTAGATATGGGATTGGGATTGGAAGAGCTTCTTGGAGAAGGTGACATCTGAGCTGTGATTCAGAGGACAATTAAAAAGTAGCTCGGTGAGAAAGGACGGAATGTGTGAGGAATACATTCACCTCAGGCAATTGGAGGACCCAGCAGGAGACAGTGAGGTGCCAGGGAGCACAGTGCCTTTTCCAAGGTACAAGGAACCCGAGTAAGGAAGAAGCCTAGCTTAAACCTCAGCCAGTAGGTGTGCTTCAGGTAATGGGATTTAAGAGGGCAAGAGAAATGGGCTGCAGATGAGAGCAGGACCTCTTCTTCTAAGGGTAAGAGGGTCCTGGGAAGCAAGAGAAATAGGAATGGAAGCGGGGAAGGAAGGATAAGGGACTGAAATCCAACACAGGATGAGCCAGACCTTGACTGTTCTTCACCAGGAGACCAGGATCCCTGGAATTTGGTGGCTCAGAGGTGCAGAGGTGTGTCGCTGGTCAGAGAACAAATGCTCAGAGAGGGCAGCTGAGAAGGAATCTAGGGAAGAACTGAGGCCCCTGGTTTGGCTGTGGCGCCAGCCTGAATCCATCTTGCTTGATCCACCTGGGGCTGAGGTGAGAAGTTGAAATGGGAAGGAGTTTGGCCCATAAGCCTTGGCAGCCAAGCTGGTCTGTGGTTCAGCTGCTAAAATGTTGGGGTCATGAGTCAAGGCATTAAGAGTATAAGTTTGATGTTTTCTCCTTATTTTGTAATAAAGATTTTAAAATTCCAGTCAGATTCAGTTGGAATAAAAAAAGGCAGAATTGAACTAAAGGGAGGCCAGCGGTGGTGGTGGTGGTCAGAAATCTGGAATAGATATAGGAGACAGGACTGACATGTCCCCACACCAGGTCCAGTAGGCTTCCTCCATTACTCTCAGTGGACCTCCCCATACTCCCAACCCCTCTAAGAACATCCCACCCTCTCCTTGGGATCCCCTCTCATCTCAGGAAACTGCCAAGAACGAGTCAGCTGGTCTTTAAGGGGCACTTTCTGACTGTAGGAAAATATCTCCCAACATCCAGCCTTTCCCTGTCCTCTGTATGCATCCATTCATTCATCCATAAGACAAATACTTGAAATAATATACTATAGCATATAAAGCATGGCTTTTATAATTGGACACAAACTCAGGTCTATCATCTAATAGCTATGAGAAGTTGGGAGAGTTACTGAACTTTGTCAAACTTTAGTTTCCTTGTCTATAAAATGGGAATGATAATTCTTTGGGTAATAATTAGTTGAGATATAAATAGAAGCACGTAGGTTGATGTCTGGCATAGAATCCGCACTCAATAAGTGTTAGTTGTTACTGGTAATATTAAAATAAAACTTTAAACAACCTGCACTTACCTGGCTCACTGGCTTAAGTGACACCATCAATTCTTTTGTAAAACATACTGACTTCCACTCATGGCTCATCAAGCCTTCATGGCGAAGACACCATGCACTTGCGCTCCTCCATTTGGTTGAATTGCGTGCTTACCAGGAGTCATTTGTTTTTAACTCAGCCTGTTTATGCCAGCTGTGCATATTATTCTTATTATATAGTTTAACTAAATGTTACATAAACCAATAAACTATGAGTGCAAAACTAATGTTGCTGTTTGGAAAGATTTCATTACAGCAAGTTGATAAAAAGTTTTGTTATCAAATTATATGTTGGTGAGACAACTGAAAAGGAAGGGGGGAAATTATTTTAAAAATCTGGGACTCTGTATTCAGATTGTTTCTCTAACATGTTTCAGTTTCCAATCTATGTTAATTAAAAGAAACCCATGTCATTAAAGAAATCAAAACTGAAAAAAGCAGTCAATGCATTCTGGGTGTGGCTCAGGCAAGAAAGATGATGCAATGCCAACCAGCCCGCCCATACACAAAGAAAAGTCATTGCCCTACATCTAAAAACTGGGGGATAATTAGCCTTTTATTTGTTTAAACCTAAAAATAAAGTATTTAAGGTAGGCAGAGGCAAAATGAGAGGTGACCCCAGCACGCAAGAAATGTATGGTCTAGAGGCAGAGACAGAAAATTAAGTTATTGGTCATAGATTATAATACAGGTTATGGAGCAGAGGGAAGGAGATACTTAACTTGGATAACTATGCAGAGAATTCCTGGAGGAGGTAGCTCCTGAGCTGCCTCTGTCCTCCCTCACATCTGTCTCTCGCCTCCTTTCAAATCTTCCTCCAGTGTAAAAACCCAACTGCGCTCCAGCTTTGCCCTATAGTTCCCTGAATTTCAGGTCCCAGTGTTGACAAAATCCCAGAGTGTTAGAGGGGGCATGGCTGCCCTCCCTGGTATTAAGGAGGAGCCCCAAAAGTCACAGACTACCTTGGGGATCTATCATGCATGAATTTATTTAGACCTTCTGTGGTTCTTTATATATTTTTAGTTGGACCCTGTCTCCCGGGGGGGGGGGGGGGGGTCTATGAAGGGCTTGTGCAAAGCAGCGTTAATTTTCTTATATCATTTTTAAAAATTAAACTTTTTAGTTTGAGATAATTCACATACAGTTATAAGAAATAATATGATACTCTTTACCCAGTTTCACCCAGTGGCTTATCTTACAAAACTGTAGCACAGTATCAAAGCCAGGATATTGACACTGATACAAGCAAGGTACAGAACATTTCCACATCCACAAGGATCTCATACTGCCCTCTTATAGCCACACCCACTTCCCGCCAGCCCTCACTCCTTCCTTAAACCCTGGCAACCATTAATCTATTCTCCAACTGTATAATTTTGTCAATTCAAGAATATTGTATAAATAGAATCAAACAGTATGTAACAGTTTGAGATTTTTTTAACTTGGCATAATTCTCTAGAAAGCCATCCAGATTGTGGTGTGTATCAATAGTTCATTCATTTTTTTATTGATGAGTAATATGCTATGATGTGGAGGCACCACAGTTTGTTTCCCCATTGAAGAACATTCATCCATTCTGATGTTCTGTCAAGTTGTTCTATCAGTTATTCAGAGGGGGCGTTGAAGTCTTCAGCTCTAATTGTGTATTTGTCTGTTTCTCCTTTCACTTCTATCAGTTTTGGGTTCACATATTTTTGTAGCTCTGTTGCTTTTTGTATATACACTTAGGATTGTAAATCTTATTTATGGATTAACACTTTTATCATTATATCATATCCCTCTCTGTCTCTGGTCATTTTATTTGCTCTGAAGTGTACTTTATCTGATATTAATATAGC
>VMDR010032417.1:0-11714 GCA_007922815.1 Macrotus californicus
AAATTTATTTGTTAATTAATTTTTTTATTGTTGTTCAGTTACAGTTTTCCCCATTGCCCCCACCCCCATTGTTCTCCCCTGCCCCATCCAACCCCCACTCCCAAAGACAATCCCCACCCCATTGTCCTTGTCCATGGGTCCTTTGTACATGTTCCCCTTCTTTCCCCCATTATTCCCTTCCTTCCTCCCCTCTGGTCACTGTCAGTTTGTTCTTTATTTCAATGTCTCTGGTTCTTTTTTGCTCATTTATTTGTTTTGTTGATTAGGCTCCACTTATAGGTGAGACCATATGGTATTTGTCTTTCACCACCTGGCTTATTTCACTTAGTGTAATACTCTCCAGTTCCATCCATGCTGTTGCAAAAGGTAGGAGCTCCTTCTCTCTTTCTGCTGCGTAGTATTCCATTGTGTAAATGTACTACAGTTTTTTGATCCATTCATTTACTGAGGGCCCTTAGGCTGTTTCCATCAGTGGCCATTGTAAATAGTGGGTAAGTAACATTCCTATGAACATTGGGGTGCATAGGTTCTTTTGAATTGGTGTTTCAGGATTCTTAGGATATAACCTCAGCAGTGGAATCACTGGATCAAACGGAAGTTCCATTTTTAGTTTTTTGAGGAATTTCCATACTGTTTTCTACAGTGGCTGCACCAGTCTGCATTCCCACCAACAGTGTACCAAGGTTCTCTTTTCTCCACAATCTTGCCAGCACTTGCTCTGTGTTGATTTGTTAATGACGGCCATTCTGAAAGGTGTGAAGTGTTATCTCATTGTGGTTTTAATTTGCATCTCTCTGATGGCTAGTGATGTGGAGCATCCTTTCATATGTCTCTGAGCCCTCTATAGGTCCTCTTTGGAGAATAGATATAATAATTTACTATTTTCTATAATTTTCCTTTTTTAACTGCTTATGAAAGTGACTTACGCCTACTCCAAATCATGTAATATGTTTTCAAATTTCTGCTTGAGCCACACCTCTTTCCCAAAGGGGCAAAAGACCCTCCCTGGCCCTACATGGCTTACTGGAAGAGGAGAGGCTGAGTTGACTTCAAGGGTGACAGGGGAAGGACAAAAACCTGGCTTGTTCCACAGAGAAAGTCCTGAGGAACTAGCTTTAGCATGAGACGTCCTCTCCCTTTTCTGTGATACTTTCCTTCATGCTTAATGGCCTGCTGCTGTCTGTCTCCTCTGTGGCAGGAAGGTTACTTGGGCACCTCTTTCAACATGAAGAATTAAAGAACGTATTATACAATTCCCAGAGAATTTGCCATGTAAAATACGATACTTTGATATTCCTTTCTACCACTGTTATGCAGGAGTAGAAGACTGGTAAAAAAATATGCAAGTCGCCACTGCTCTTTCAAAATCCAGGATACTTTATTGGATGCATGACTGTTAGGAAAGAATGCTGAGTCCAGACTGATCCCAGTTGTAGCTAGATTCTGATGACACGTGAGACACACACGGCAACAAGGAGACCACCGGCAATAGAAGGAGCATATCCAAAAGACAGCCCACGTTAGAGAAATTCTAATTCTGCCCTGATCAAGTAATTGACCATGGCCTTGCCCTCCCACTGGCAAAATATATTAAACTGAGTTTACACATTGGAAACAGGCAGCACAGGACAATGGTCCTTGAGAGAAAGGGTACACATAAGGTGAGCCCCGCAATCATCTTAGTTTTCTGCCTCTGAACCCCTTTCTGTATTCTTCACAGGGAGAGGAATCCAGGCAGAGGAAGTGGTTTCACCAATTCCACTGAGGAGATAGATTCAGAATTCATCTGGGGTGAGGGGTTTCAATTTAGGTGGCAAAGCAGCAGAGAGAGATAGCAGAAAATGTGCTACAGAAATTTGTATACCAGCTCCCTTGAGCTTACTGTTGAATCCTACACTGTGCATCCATACAGTGAAATTCCATGAGGCCAGGAGAAGAACTACCAGGGAGGTGATAAATTTCCAGAACTCACACAGGACTTAGAGTCTATCGTGTTCCAAAGAGCTGGAGTAGAAAGACCTCATTAAGAAGATCAATAAAAAAGAGAGAAGACATAAATTGATAATATGAAGAATAACAGAGGAGCTATCACTCTAGATCCTTTCAACACTTAGAGAATAACAAAGTAATAATGCTATGCCAACATGTTTGATAATTTTAATTAAATGGATACATTCCTTGAATGACACAGTTCACCAAAAATTGACACAAGATGAAGTAGAAAAATCTGAATAGTAGTCTGTGAGGTTGTTACCTTAGGCTGAGATGGTGCTTTTAGGTTCTCAAATTTTTCCTAGTAGCAGAGTTGCTTTCTTAGCAAAGTTCAATGATAAAGCCATAGCAATTTATGCATAGTAAGTCAATAAAACAGAGAGGGCGTGTAGATATGAAGGATCTAAGGTAGAGACTGTTGAGAGATAACAATACAAAATCTCCTGAGAAAGCCCTCACTGATGTGTCAAAATGCCAAAACTGAAGCTTGCACAGGAGTCTGAGGAATACCATTTAGAAACAATGAGGTTGCTTGCAATCAAGCCATTAGGGAAGAATCCCTTTGAAATTCGAGAGATAACTCACAAAATAAGAGGCAGGTGAAAACAAGATTCTTAGGATAGGTAAAGGGGTTAGTTTTGAAAATGGCAGCAGACTATTTCTATAGGACAAAATTAAAGAAGTGGATAGAGGAAATAAGATAAACTTTTTAGACTACAAAAGAGAGAAATTAAAGTTTGCAGTTAATGCCTTAAATCTTTTCAATGATATAACCTCTGGGTTTGAATGTAGACCAAGTATCAGGATTTGAGGACTGTGGAAATCTTTTAAATTAACTCCTAGGGGAAATAGTGAAGAGAAAGATGCTATCTAGTTCAAGCCTGCTTGAGTTTACTTCGGGTGCCCCTTGAATGGGTACAACCAGTGGTAGGGGAAATGAGAATGATGGAAACCGTGGGATTAACCCAAGGTAGGGAATTATCGCTGATGGCATGACAAAATAGTAGGATAACAGCAGATTCTAAGGTGAATTTTGGACATCACTGAAATGACTTACCATGAAGCCTAGGCTGGGACAACAAATGTGGCACTGAGACATCGAAGGATGTAAGAGAAGCTTAAAGGAGGTTCTCTGACATAATAGCATCTTCTCTCCGTGGGGTGTTCTGGTTTGTCGTCTTGTGATGTAATGTGTGCTCCAATTATGCAATCTTATTTTGTTAACTAAAAGTGAGTTGCCTTTACTTTAAAATACTCTGTTCACACAAAATTATTCAGTCATGCCTCAAACCTTCAAAAAAGGTAGCCAATCACAGTAAATAGCATCCCGCACTCTCAAAGAAATATACCTTATTATAAAAGTACATTATTAAAGGTACTTTCTCTTAAAGGCAAAGCCCAGTTTTTCCTCTAATGTCCTCAGTGAGGAGGTTTAGGGTTGTTCAGTCACTATTCATTTCTCTTCACCAAGATTAATTACATGGCTTAAGCCACATCATGACGTCAATATTCTCCTCGCAATCCATTAAGTTGAACCACATGAAAGTGCCATTTTTGTAGGTCGTAAGTGGTTATATGTACAGTTTCATATGGTTCAACCTAATATTTCAAATCTCATTTCTCTAACTTCGAAAATATTTGAATTAAACCCAGAGTCTGGCTGTTAGTGAGTGAAGAATTACAGCTTGAGTATGCCACAGACTATTTTTAAATAATAAACTTTTAATAATAGTGCAATAATAGCACTACTGACTTTAAAAGGAAGCAGCACCACTAATTTCTAAACACTATAAACACGTGGTTCATCCTCAGATCCTGTCACTCATACTCACTCATATCTTATTCCGTTTGTTACTTCTACTGTGTTTTTTTCTTCTGAGCTCTGTTATGCAACTCTCCCTTCATTTTAATGTTCCCCACTGACTTCGATTTAATACTTGAAGCACCAATTCAGTTTGCAAACTTAACGCAAATGTGTCAGTGTTTCATTATCCAAGTAGATAAAAAATTTTATAGCCTCAAGGCAGCCCCCAATCCCTCATTCCTTCCTCTGATGTTGACATGACAAGGACTCTCTGTTGCCCAGGTTTGTGGATTGACATGAAGCTTAAATGAATAGTTGATTCCCCTGGATAATAATGCAATAAAAAGACCACAGCCAGCCCAGTTCTGTAGTCAACAGTCTCACGTGACACGGCCAGATTCTCTTTTCAGGGCATCGCAAGGCTGAAATCAAAGTGTGGGCTGGGCTGAGTTGTCATCTGGAGGTTCTGGGACAAAAAAAATCCACCTTCCAAGGTCATTTTTGTTGTTGGCAGAGTTCAGTTTCTTGTGGTTATAGAACTGAGGTCGCTGCCTCCTTGTTGGCTGTCAGTCAAGATCTGCTCTGTGCATTTAGAGCCTGCTCACATTTCTTGACACATGGCCCCTCCATCTTCAAGCCAGAAATGGAACATTGGAATCCTTTCCCTGCTTCTAATCTCTGACTTCTGCCCACAACCTTTTTTTTTTTTTTTTGTATATACAAAGTTTAATGGGGATTGTGAACCTGCTAAAAGCCTTATAATAAATTCCAAAGTCTAGAGTAAGTCATTTGAAATTTTGTGTAGCTCTGATGGCCCTATTACTGTGTAAAGTTGCAGTTTAAATGCAGCTATTCCAAAGTAATGATGCTGAAGAATCTGAGAAAGAATCAGTTAAATTGGTATCTTCTGAAAAAATAGGTGACATATATTCTTCAGTTTGTGCATCACCCTTTGGATGCCTAAGATCAAATCCTTTGAAAAATAATGACCATTTTTTCCTTTGTATTATATAACGTATTTCTCTAATGTCTATCACAGTAAGACCTGGATGCATTACAGAAGAAATATTGGTCTTTTCTCTGCAAACTCTCCCATCTACTTTGACTGAGTACTTATGACTCATGCTTTAGGCATCATTTATGCCAACTGTGTCAAAGAGCGTTTCTTTTTGTTTATTTCCTACCTAACGTTGGCTTATGAATATGCTATTATATTTCCCCATTTCTGTTGTTTTCAGAACAAAAATTTTCACATTGAATAAAATGCCAGGATGAGTTAAGATGAATTTTACTGATAATCTCTTGAGTGCTTAACATATACTATTCCTTACAAGAAAGATATCAATTGAAAGCATAAACATAAAATGAATACAGTTTACCAATTTAACAACATTTAATTTTACTTGCTTTTGCATAGACTGATAAAACAAGAAATACTGTTAATTTTTCAGTTTCATTTTAGAAAAGGGATGGAATCCTCACTTTTAATTTAAATTCCCTACCATTAGATACCTTTATGAATTTAATTTGTATGACTGATATTTGTCACTTTGATATGCCATGTATATAATACAATCATCTAGAAATTGTGCAAACATCTCCAAAACTTGGCGATAAAGCAGTACTTTCCATCTCCAATATGTTAGCCAAGTCCCTGAATTAGCATTGTTTAGAAACGTCTGTCCTCCTGAGACAACTCTGACTAAAATGAAACACTTTCTGGTGAAAAATTTTTCCAGCTTTAAGGCATCTGTACACTTTGTTTGTTTCATCACAAACAGTAATTCGAAGGATTTGGCTTTAGGGAAATGATGGTAAAACATCAGAATCATGTGCTAAAACTTTCTTTTGAAAAAAAGTCGTAAAAATGGCAATATCTCTGCCAATGGCAGAAATGGCAAGTGAACACAGTGTATACCCCTTGCCAGATCTATAAATGTTTAATTGACCTCTTTGAAAATGAATGGATGTGTAGGTTAAGTAAATTTTTAAGTATTCCTTGTCTTGTAATATCTCTGACCCCGCACTGGGGAAAGTTTTCTCCTCCAGGTGAAAAGCCTACTCGTGTTGTCTCTTGCTATTTCATTGCTGGAGGACAAATCTTCCTCTGGCATCTCCTGGATTTCCATTCTGCGCCATTACCTGGATGTCTGTCTCATTGCTCAGGCTAAGGGATATGGGTTGTGTGGGAAGTGAGGTAAGCAAATCTCGTTTTTGGAAAAGGTCTACAACGATCAAGTGCATAAGGCTAAATATCTGGGAAATGGATGACAAGTTACAATGTTCTAAGAAGCAAGTTCATTGTAATTCACTAAATTTCTTAGGAATCAGTGAAATCTCTATTGCTCAAGTTTTTACGTCATCATTCCCTGGAAAATTGTGCTTTCATTTTCTGGTTGAGAAATGAGACATACTCCACTCTACTTAATAAAGTCAGGTAATAATTGGAGAAGTGAAGATGTCCATCCCCACTAGGGAATGGAGATGACCAGACATTGAGCAGATGAAAAACTAAAATGACTTTTTAGCTTTTCGGAGTCAGGTCTCTACGGTCTAATTTTATTACTTTTTCTGAAATGCAAATTCCCAGAATGCCAGACACACCCATGTTTCATTGCAAGTACGAAAACAAAATTGAAAGCCAACCACAATTGAGGTTTTGGGTTTTTTTTTATTGCCTATCGCCTTGATTGGTCTCGTCTCCTCCCCTCTCCTTCCCACCCCAATTGCTGAATAATCAAAAGCTGTCTCTGTTTAACCGGGAAAACAAATGTATTAAGTGGGTAATTCAAACAAGAGGTTTTCCTCTGTAGATACGTACTCAATTGATCAGAAAGCCCCCTATTCTCACTGATGGCTCGTAACACTACCAGGCATAATTGATATGTTGTTTCCCGCGGGTACAGCGAGCAGGTCTTTACTGGGCAAGGTGATCAGAGGCGAACTCATATCCAGCCCTGTTGCTGTTGGGCCTGTTTTCTCTTCTCACATAAAACTAAGGGGTAGGCTTACTTGAGATTCTATGTTCTGTTCTGGCAAGTCTTGTTGCTGAACTTGGCAGGAACTTTAAAATATCTTTTTAGAAGCCATGAATCAAGTTTCATCACAGAATTCATAACCTTTCAAATCTGGCTGCCTTCTTTTGTCAAACCTCACAGAAAGGTGTGGCTTGAAATAAAGTTTATTTTCAGGTACAAAGATCCAATAAAAATGGGACACTTGTTCTATAGCATATGTGGGAAGTCTTCATTTAAATTAAAACACACCAACCTGCGATTTAAAAGTCCGTCTATGGAAGATCAAATACAATCCAGAGACTTTTGCCAATGAAAAGAGTTGAGCTGCGAGGGAACAGTGATGGATTTTGAAAAGCACCAATATTTTCTTTGAGCCGGATGAAAATCAGTTTTTTATAAAGAAGCACATTGGAATAGTTATAATGGAAAGTTCTGTTTGTACTTTCTTAGAGCAAATGTTTAAAATTGCTCTCTCAAAATTGCTTCCAAGTTCTAGAAATCTAGCCTGAGGGAGTCTAATATCTCAGATATTTACAAGACTTAACCTGTCATTCAGGGCACGGGCCCAGCAATCAAGGAAAGTGATAGACAATGTGGGGATTTTGTCAAGGTTGGTGAGAGAAATTGAGCATGTGTGTAGGCTCTCCCAAACCTGTTTTGTTTTTATAGCATGAACGGCAGCCTCCAGGCCCCTCCCGAGGGAAAGGTGACATATAATAGACAAATCTGTAGAATGGGGCCACAGAGAATCCCAAACACATCTTAGATCCTAGAAATGGTTCGGGGGTGGGGATGAGGCTGGAGGGAGAAGGGGCTGTTCCTGGGGTGGGGTTGAATGGAAAAGATAAAAAAATCAGTCCACAGAGACAAATAAAGGTAAAATAGCATCTTCAAGGATCGTTTTGGTGTGTACTATCATTCTGTACAGTGACTCGAATACAGATTCTGTCTCAACTCTGAGAATCACGGAATTGTACAGAGGAATAGCATTAAATGGCATTGTCTATGAATGTTGCAGATGCAGATACGAATGCTTTATAGACAGAATGAAACTGTTTCATTTCATGGCTTATAAAAACATTGTTGGTGAGTTGCAAACATTAGCTTTATATAAAAAAAGCTATGTGTTTTGATGAGTGTGTTTATTTAGTAGAGAATACTTCTCTGTTAGAATACAGAAGGAAAGGCACTTACTATTCCTGCTCCTGTTACTGATTCTTGGATACTTTGATAATTGAGCTGTGCATTTAGGGGGTCAAATGCGTAATGTATATTGTTCCCTTTAAGTCTCACGTTACCTAGGAGCACCTTTATTCAAGTTGTGTAGTAACAGCTGACTGAAGACTCCCGTCACCTTCACAGTGGCTATTATTGCCCTTCATTGGTCAGAGGCGTTACACCAGGGCGTAATCCTGTTGTGTTGGGAGAGGAAATTAGGAAGTGGGACACCGCAGCCGTGCACTTACCTGCCACCTGGCCATCTCGCAGTCACTGCATGCTGTAAACATCCTCAGAAGCCTCACAGAACAAAGTGGGCTGAATGGCTGACGAAACAACACGCCAGTGTTTCCCCTCCTTGCTTCCCCTCCATTAACATTTTGGCTTGGAAACCAATCCTTCCCTCTCTATATATCTAAAGTCTCTGTCAAAAATTAAAGTTTGAGCAAACTGGGAGTGTTTGATGAAACTCTGGATGGGTTTTTTTTGTTGTTGTGATTTTTTAAGGTTTTTTTGTTTGTTTGTTTGTTTTTGAGGGAATTGCTAGGCAGTTCCTCTCTGGTATGAACTACTCTTCACAGAAATCTCCATAAATTTAACTTCTTTCCATGAGGTAGAGGGATGAGGAGAGAACACCTCTGTTTTAGTTTCCTCCATAGAATAATGCATGTTTGCTTTATATCATAAGAAGCTGACAGGTTTGCACTCTGCTTCCAGATGTTCAGATGGTTTGATTAACAAAGGATAATAATACATGACATATTTTCTTTTTCTGATCCAGAAAGAAAGAGCTTTATGTCAAGTCAATTGTAAGTTATAAGTTGAAGGAAACTATTATGTAAATAAAGAAGACTGATAAAACAGAAGGGGAAAAAAAAAGCAACAGAGCAGGTAAAGGCACTCTGCCCAGAAAAAAAAAAAAAAAGGAATGTAATAAAAATGACTTCTTTTAAACAAAGACTGAAATGTTTATATGATTTACCACAGTCTGAATTATATGTAGCTCTAGCCCCTGAGGGTAATCTTAAATCCAATATAGTTGCAAACAGCTCATGCTCTAGAATCTTTGCTATGAAATATAACAAAGAGGGCATATTTAAAGTTAAAACAAAAAGAAAAAAGAAGCAGTATGAATAAGCAAGTCAAGACCACGAAGGCTTACCTAAGACAGATATTCATCAACATCTAGACACGTACTATTTGGAGTAAATCAGATTTATACATCTATAAAACTCCATAACCCCTAAAAATGAAAACTTTCCTTTCCAATGAGAAGTTTAGTATTTTTTAAAGCCTTTTGACTTTGCATTTTAATATAAGTATATGCATATAATTAGACCCAAAGGCAGCAGCTTAGATAGGTCTTTCCTTAGGTAGTAATTATGCAAGGAAAAGCAAGGAGCTTATTTTTAAAATTAAAATGAGCACTATCACAAAGGGACAGAGATCACTCCCAGAGGGGAAGTAACCATAATTGGTGTGACCTCTTGCTATTATTTCAAGGCCTTTGGACTCTGTCATCAAAGTGGGTGTCTTTTGAATTGGCCAATATGTAATCCGGTGGAGTGAATGTTAGACATTAGTGGGAGGCTTAGGCTATAGTCTTCGTTCTGCCAGTGAATCAGGTGGCTTTAAGTATGACATGGGGATGTTGGGTAAACTATTAACAACAAAAACAAAATGCTCAAATGCTTTAAAAGAAAGACAGGTTAAGCTCAAGACATTATGATTATTAGAATACAAAAATACAACTCACTGCTATAATCCTAAAATATTTCATCTGGAGCTGAATTTTCCCAATATTCAATGGATGTTTTGGTTCATTTCCTTGAAAAGTTATGGGAGAGGCAGAGGAGAAATAGAAGGATGTAGGTCCATGGGTCCGAAGTAGAAAAATGAAAGATCATGTGTTTGCTTCATTTCTCTCTTTTTTTATTTAAATTTATTGGGGTTGACATTGGTAAATAAAACTATGCAAGTTTCAAGTGTAATATTCCATGATACATCATTTGTATATTGCATTGTCTGTTTCCCACCCAAAGGTAAATCTCCTTCTGTCACCATATATTTGACCCCCTTTACCTTTATTACCCACCACTCCTGCCCCCTCTTTCCTCTGGTAACCAACATACTGTTATCTGTGTCTGTGAGTTTTTGTTTGTCTTGTTTGTTCATCCATTGTTTTCAGTTTTATATCCCACATATGAGTGAAATCACATGGTTCTTGGTTTTTCCCCTCTGACTTAGTTTGCTTAGCATGATATTCTCACATTTCCACGTCGTGAATGGCAGTACTTCATCTTTTCCTATGGCTGAGTAGTGTTCCATTGCGTGCATGCACCACATCATCTTTATCCAATCATCTATTGAAGGATATTTTGGTTGTTTCTGTCTTGGCCACTGTGAATAATGCTCCAATGAACATAGGAATAAATATATCTTTACAAATAAATGATTTCAAATTTTTCAGGTAGATATCCAAAAGAGAGGTTGCTTGTTCATTTGGTAACCCTATTCTAATTTTTTGCCGGAAACTCTGTACTGTTTTCCACAGTGGCTGAACCAGTGTATATCACCACCAGCATTTCTCTTTTACTTTATATTCAAAATCTAAAGCTTGTACTGAATCTACATAGATTATTTATAAGATTATTTTAGATTTAGAAGTTAACTAAATCTTGGGCAGTTGTCTGATGCTTGGGTAGCTAGAAAAGTAAGAATGATGAATTATGGTGAATCCTTTAATGTTGGAAATGTTGGTTTGATAAAAATACAAATATATTCAATATTTTTTCCACATAGAATCTGGTGGCTTCTGTAGGTTTGCTTTGGTTGTTTCTTCCTCTTGGAAATATGCCAGTTCACTGAAGTTCTCATACTGAGAATTTATTTTTTTAAGATTTTAACTAGACGTTGGGTGGGGAGCACACAATGGAATATACAGATGATGCAAATGATGCATTATAAAGATCCACACCTGAAACTTATATAATATTATTAACCAACATTACACCAATCAATTCAATTTAAAAAGAATTTTAGCAAATATAACCATGTTCTAAAGCTATCATTTAGACAATCAAAGCTTCTGTCTTTGAGGTAGAAATTTTTGGAGGGAATTTAAAATTAAGTTCCTGACTTCCGGTCAAGATGGAGATGTAGGTAGACACACTGTGCCTCCTCGCACAACCAAAAGAAGGACAACAACAAATTTTAAAAGAAAGAACAACCAGAACTGACAGAAAATCGAACCGTATGGAAGTCCAACAACCAAGAAATTAAGAAACATACATCCAGACCGGTAGGAGGGGCAGAGAGAACTCACGCGGTGGGGCGGTGGCTGGAGGACCGGGGAAAGGCGCGGCTGGCCGGGAGAGGTGGCGGCTGTAGACCAGGAGTCCCACTCCCTCGTGAGGATAAACGGGGAGGAACAGCTCGGGAGCGGAACGGACCCCGCAACCCAGAGTTCCGGCGCCGGGAGGTGAAGCCTCAAAGCCTCTGATTGAAAACTCCTGTGGGGGTTGAGGCAGCAGCAGCGGGAGAAACTCCCAGCCTCACAGGAGAGCACGTTGGAGAGACCCACAGGGTCCTAGAGAGTGCACAAGCCCTCCCACCAGGAATCAGCACCAGAATCAGCACCAGAACAGCCCAATTTGACAGTGGGTACCGTGGAAAGTGACTGA
>VMDR010032418.1:0-11712 GCA_007922815.1 Macrotus californicus
CTCTTACTCCTAAGATATATTGTATAATATATTAAAACTCAGTCTATAAGCTATCATAAATCCTTCCAAACTCACAGAACCTGAAGAGTAAAAGAAATAACAGAACTAAATATTCACAGCCTCATATCATGCTCTTGTGGTTAACGCTCTCCTCTTCAAAGGACTGGAAGCTTACTGAGGGTAACCTCTTATTATTACTCATTGCTCTATAAGATCTAGCACAATACCTTGTGAATAGACTGTGTTCAACATTCACTGGTAAATAGAATAACAATTTGTTTTTGTAAGCTTTTTATTTTTAATTTACACAACTAAAGACACCTCATTATTGAGCAGATAAACACAAAATTCAACTGTTTCTTCAAAAAATTATACCCCAGTGAGGGAAGTATGTTGGGAAGTGGGCAAAAAGATCACTGGGTAGGGTCCCAAAATGTGAGTTTTTTGGTTCTTTCCCAATTACTATATATCTTATGCAAGTCACTTAGCTTCCCATAATCCTCCATTTTACTATCTGTAAAGTAAGGTCAATGCCTGCCTTATCTATTTCACAGGGCTATTATGTCTATTTTCACAAGACATAAGTGAAATCATTTTTGCTGTAGGACTTGGTAACCTGCAAGGTGCAGTGACAACTGGAAATGAGTATAAATCTTCATCTAGCCTCTAAATGAGAACAAATGTGACTTGTCACAAGCAAAGATCTATTATTAGACAGAATGTTTTTTCATAGACTGAGAATACCTTCTCCTTTTTTCTAAAGTCAGTAGAGGTTATCCAGGTTCTCTCAATGTACCCTAAGATACTTGGGCACCCAGAAGCTTGAATTCTATTTAGTAATGGAGTTGCATTGTCTCATGTAACTCAGGGCTGCACTGGGAGTTTAGGATGCATCCTCCCTTGGTATTCACCCATGTTATATTTATATCCTGTTATGTGTAGAAAGAGGAGTACCAGACAAGCTAAAATGAATTGGAGCTCTGAACAAAGTATTGGTCTGTAATATGCTGCTGAATGTTGGGGGGAAAGGTTCCAGACAGCTGTTTTTGTTGGCTTGATTACACAGCACCCATCATTCTGCTTTCTATGTTCTGGATTTTCTGGCTTTCTACTCAAATATCTAGGGAGCAGCAAAAAAGAGTGGTCCCTACAGTAAGTACAAGTCCATCGAGCTATATCGACTACTTCTTTGCTCATGTAACAGCTCTCAGGAAGTTTCTCTAGAAATCTCTAAACTAGACATCAGGGTTTTCACGTCTGTTAACATCTATCTACCAGATGCCAGGCACTGTAGTAAGTGTGAGGAGACAGAGGTATAATGTGACATGACACATGCCTTATACCATACAACTAGGCAGGCTATTATAATGTGAAATGATAACGAGGGCTAATATTTATTAAGCATCTATTAAGTGAGCCATTGTTCTAAGCTCTTTACATGTATGAAGTTTTTTCAATCCTTTCTATAATCCTATGAAATAGATACTATTATTATTCCCACTTTACAGACAAGAAAAACAAGAGACAGAGGCATGACTTAGCAATTATCAGACTGTCAATATGAGTCGGAGCTGCATTTCAACCAGATATTATGGGAACAGAGGGCACACGCAACCTCGGAACCCCGTACACTGGAATCAGGCCTCCCTCTGGCAATGTCCAAGCTCGGTGCTCAGGAGAATTTGGCCACAGCTCATAATTCTTCATGACTCTCATGGAGCAGAAAGGGACACATATCAATCAAGAGGAGGGAAGTAACATCTTGAGTGCCTTTTGAGAGCTTCAGATAAAACGACCCTGCCATTTTGGTACCACTTTCCCACCATTTTCCCTACTTGACAAATCAGGGGGCAGAGGTTCATAGAAACCTAGGCCAATCTGAGCCTAACAATCAGACCCTCTGCAGCACTACAATACAATGCCTCTTTCAAAACCCCAGAGCAGAGTAGCCACGAACAATGATGTAAATGAAATTCTAATGACAAACCTTCAGTTACTCAAGGAAAAGGACTGGTCATATCATTCAAATTGCCACTTCTACATCAGAGCTGAAAGAATGCGTTAGAACTGAGTTAAGTAGTCGTGCACTTGCTGCTTGGCACTTGAGCAGAAAAATATGTCACGAATCAAGGTCAAGTGATTAAATTCAATTTTGATCATTTTTGTGGCTTTTCTAGTCCTTGTGATTGTAACAGGTATCAAGAAGTCTGTATGTGCTGACACTGCCCGCCAGTCTCTGGTACTGCTCCTTATTCATGGGCTGACTAGAGTGCATCAAGCTTCAGTAAAAAAGCAGTCAGACATCCAATCCAAGATGCCTCATACCCACGACGCTAGTGCCCAACCTCTGCAGGCCCTGCTCCAGTCAGGACTCCAGAAGGAGTCAGAACACCATGCAAATAACTCAATTAAAAATAGCTCATTGAAAGAAATATTTGCAGAGGTGCCGCCAAGACTATAGGAACCCACAGACAGGTTGCAGGCCCAGAGGCTAGCAGCAGGAGGAAACCAGTAGGAACCCTATGCCAATAGGAGCAAGAGTAGGAGATAGTTTTGTAGGAGCCCAGGGTGGCTGTGTTCTCCTAGCCTAGACTGGTAGGAGGGCACAGCCACAGCTACGCACCCAGCACCAAAAGAGGAAGGTATCAGGGAAGAATACTTGGACATCACTCTCCTCTAGTCTTCTCATCTTCCACTGCCTCCCATTCTCTGAACTAGAAGCCAGCTGGCGGTAGAACCCAAGAACACAAAAATGCAGAGGGAGGCAGCTGATAGAGGATGACGAGTGTAGCTCTCTTTGGAGTTCCCACCATCCTCAGAATGCTTCCACAGCACCCGGTTATTAGACCCATTCAGCCTGCATCCTGTCCTTCTGGTCGCACCCATGTGCTATTCTGTCCCAGCCTGAAAATCCCATCCTTCACCTTTTCAGGGACAGCTAGTTTCTCTCATAAGGACCTATGTCTTCCTGCGGGTTCTCTCCTCGATGGCTCCTAAACAAAATAAATTCTTGGTTCCCCAGGGTACAAGGAATCTTGGAACTGAAATACCTGTTCTTTTGTCCTAGTGAGTATGTAAATTTGGACTGGGAGTGAATGGTAAATGAAACCCTTTTCCCTCCCATAGGGGTGAGAATAAGACAACATGGTGTTTCTCAGTATATTAACCGTTTGAGTCCCAAGCAGCGCGATCGCGCTGCTGACAATACCCCCTGGGACTCAAACGGTTAAAATTGTCTTGCAGAGGAAGACTTGCTGAGAACCCCATTTACATAAGGGTAATACACACCAGGCAAGAAGCTCACTTCACACACGAGGAAGGATTGCACAGTACACGTTCTCTGGGAGCTTCCTAAAGTTGTTAAAATATAAATATCCATTTCACGCAGCTCTCAAATACCTCAAGAGTGTTGTTGATTAACTCTCTTGAAGCCCCCACATTTTTCTACAGGCTGTGTCATAACCTGCCATTGTATGTGTTTTACCTTCCAATCAATTCGTTTGGGCTAGTATTTTGAACAGCATCAAACTCCTATCCAAACAATGTTTGAAGGTTTTTCCTTTCCCTAACTTTTCTCTGCAGACATGTACACAGAAGCAGGGTGTTATGGGCTAAGTGTACACGGGATTTGAGACTAAAGTGCTGAATTCCAAATTAGGAATGAGAACAAGAGAAAAAAAGTGTTTCCAAGGACTGTCACTAATATCAGGACTAAATTTCCCATAATTTTAAGAATTCATAACTTAAAAATTGAGAATTGAATGGTTGCAAGAGTTTTAATTTCAAATATACACTTAAAACTAAAATTATAAATCATGCTTTTATTTACAAAAAGCAATGTTTCTTGTGGCCTCTTCTCTCCAATTATAATACATCAATATATTGGATAGTCTATAATGGTTTATTGTATACTGGTATACTGATATGGGATATTATATTCTAGTATATATTAAATATTATATAACAATAAGTGTTCCAACTGTATTATTACAGTTCTCTTATGCCATCTGTAAAAAGTTTTTAATAATATAAGTGATTTTTAAATGTATGAATGATTAACATACACAAATGTCCAAAGGCAAAATACCAATTTAGGGTGAGAGCCATCATATATAAAGTAATGATTTTAAATCTCTCTCTATAAAATATCTTGCCAATTTTCATTGAAGGAGAAGAGCAAATGTGTCACATTTTATGAGATTGCTATTCATTTACCTTTTATTAAGGAGCTGACCAAAAGCTCATATAACTGAATTTGTGAGGTATGTTTTTTATTGTTTTTCACTTATATTTCATTTATCACGAATATCATTCCACCCTTTGTTTCTGTGTAGGAATATCTTTTAAGCTAGTTTCCCATATCTGTGAGGGTTAAAGTGCTGTAAAATGATATGTAAGTCCATTTAATCAGACACACATAGGCTTCGATATATCATCAAATGCTGACTGGCTGAACACGGGCATCACTGCCAACCACAAGCTCCTGGGCACACAGACCAAGGGAAAATGGCAGCTCTCATACATATTCCAAAAGTTAACATACTTTATGGTTACATATACAGTCAATCCCTGATATTCTTTGTAGCTATATCCTATAACATCACCATCAACACTGAATTAGCATATACTGAGCCATGACTCCTAGGAGAAATACAGGATCAGGTTTCTGCAAGCCTCTGACCACATTTTTATCATCCAGTTAGTACATAAGCTTCTTCTATGTATATGTCCATTTGAAGACCCTAACACATATGGCTTCATTAACATCGACCTCACAGCCAACAGCATTGTAAGTCCTGCCTGAAAGAAGCTCACCTTTTTCTCCATAGGGGAAATCACAGCCTTCTTGTGCTTAGGAACACTAGATACTATTTCATCACTGATGGTAGGTGCCATTTTAAACAGTGAAACCACCAGCAAAAATGTAAAAAACATGGCACTTAATGGACCACAAAAAACACAAAACAAAACACTTGCTTACAATATGAGAGTTGGAACAAGGAGGAAGAATCGCCTTGTTTGAGTGATTCCGCGAACATGGACATTGGGCCACTCAATGTTTTTCTACTCTGTGCCTGTCTGAGAATGACCACGAAAGATTTCAGGGCTATAAAGAAATATTAGTGAGTAGGCAAATTCTCAAACTATAGAATCCATGACTGAGGAGCAACTGCAGAAACTGGATTTTTATGCCTGATGTAATTTTGCTTCACTTTCAAAATGCCTGCACTGCTGTTAGTGTGCAACAGGTGAGTGGAAGAGGGTGCGGATATTGTTGCTGCACACCGCGCTGCCCTGTTCCCTTCATGCAGCACATGGTTCCTCATACTGATACACGTGACAGTGTTCGCTACGTTCCCTAGAAGAGAGAGATTGCAGTTGGATGAGTAGAGCAGAAGGGAGAGTGAAAAGAGGTTCAGTGGATTGTATAACATTGACTTTATGCAGGGGATACATTTGGCCTTGTTTGTGTACAAAATGGGGTCTTCTGGGAGGGATGGTAATAGTATTTCCTGGAAAAGACTGCACAAGGTGACATACTAGGCAAAGACTGATGACTAGAAGCAGAGAGTTGTTTTCCGGGGAGATTTTGTGAGATTGTAGGTGCAGAGCTGGGTGGCCCAAATGGTGTAGCATTGGAGAAGAGGCCATTCTCCCTGTTCTGGTTATTTCTGCGAAAACTAAACAGCACATCTGCATCCTGAGAACTGGATGTTAGCAGCATCTGGAATCAGTACCTTGGAACGCACATGAGTTTTCTCCAGACAAAAGGGCGCAAAGCGAGGCTTCGCTGAGGCTGCACGCTGATGGGCACGAAACAGAACAAGTGAGAACGAGCGGAAAAGGGGCAAAGAAGTAAATTCTGGTTTCCTACATTCATCCCTGCACAGACAATCCTTTGGGAATAAATAATTGGGAATATTCTCAGCTGATTTTCTGACAACCAGGCAGTGGGAGTTTGCACCTCCCTCACTCGGCCCTTCAAGTAAATAAGTAATAGTCTGCTCTGTGTGTGACACAATGAGAAGGCTGTCCCTGGAGTGTGATGAAATCGGATCAGGGCTGAGAACAGGCCATTAGATTTGTCAAAGAGAACCTCACTTGTTCAATATTGAGGGAGTCCTATTGACGGATGTTAGATCAGGCAGTAGCAAATCAGACTGCTGAGAAAACGGAGCTAGCAAATGGAATTATTTCAAAAAAAATGGCAAAACCAAAAGACACATTTATTGGCTAACAAGAACTCACACTCAGAGGGACATTTTTTTAAATTAAAATTAGGAGTGTTTATCTATGCTTCTGGGTGGCAAACAGCAAGTGATTGATAGAGAAGGAAAGGTCACAAATATCAGAAACAAAGAATAAACAAAATAATGATTGGATTACCTTTTTTTAAGTGTGTATATTTTAAATGTGGTACAATTACACAAGGATGGATCCGTTCATTTATGTCACGAGAAAGGATTATGTAACCTATAACCTGGACAAAGGTAGGAGAGAGGAAGGCATGGAGAAAGGAGAAGCAGTCTCTGGGCAGCAAATCTGCAGGAGGTAAGAGGGGTGAGGTCAAGTTGTACTAGAAAACAAAGATAGTTGGTATGTCTGGGAGGAAGAATTCCAGGATTGATGGGGAGACGTGAGTTGGGAAGAGAAGCTAGGGTCATTTGAGGTCTTGTAAATTGTATTAAGAAGTATGGGGGTCATTTAAAGAGCAACAGGAAACTGGGTTTTAAATAGGGAAGTAATGTAATCAGATTTGAGGTTTAGAAAGGTCATTGTATGCAGCTTTATCACTACAGGTTTCTAGTTAAGAGACTCTGGTTGAAAGCGGTCCTTTATTTGAAAGCTGTTTGTGTCAGAAGAATATTCTAGTTTAATATGCATCTCACTAGTAACTCCTCCCCATCAACACTTAAAGAGTGTTTTTGGAAAGTAAAGAAATAAAGCCAAGGAGACGGTAGTGATTAGCAAAAGAGCTGTGATAAACCCCAAGATTGCTGGACACTATGGAAGAGTCAAACGTGGATAAACTTTCCTGATAGAGTGAGTGCTACAGTAAAGCATTTTTTTCACTTTCTCAGAGCAGTGATGCCAAGTTTTGTAAATTTCTGTTGGATGACCCTGATCTCAAAGTCAGGTCCTTGAGGGTGAAAGAATATATTGTAGAGAAGCCAAAATTTTACAATCTACCTGTCTTCAATGGATCTTTATCAAAAAACAGCACTGCCCTTTCAGACATGAGGTCTTTAGGAGAGTCATCATTCCTGGGACCCTGCCCAAGGTCCTTGCAGGTCATTCCCTGGTGTCTTATCCGTGAAGTCCTCCATGTTCTGCTTTTATTTTTTCCACATTCATTGTTTGAACTGTGGTCATAGTATGGGAAGCTCACATACTTTCATAAAGCAAAAGTACTTGCTGGAATTTTTCATAAGGATTCAAACTTGCTAATTAGTTCTACAGTCCTTCTGCAGAAAGCTGCTGAGACAATCTTGTCACTTAGAGAACACGCACGTGTTTGATGTGCTATGGGCATGTGGCTTCAACAAGACTTGTTACCTGTGGTTACACTGTGATTCTCTGCCTTGCACATCACCTACCTCTCCCCGACTTTGTCATCCCCCCCCACACACAGGCACACACAGTCACATGAAACAAAACATTTCTACAGAGAAATCACAAGAGTGTGAAGTTGAAGTATTTCTATGGTATTCCACTTCAGATTAGCTGACTGCAATCAAGTTAAGGAATAAAGCTACTTTTAAATCTTTGAACCCTAATTGTCTCTTCTACCTCCATACTGCAGATTGCTAGCGACAGAGGTGCATGGAGACAATAAAATTTGGATACGGAGAACTAGGGCTTAGCAACCTCTTTAGGCTGTGTTCTGTGTATCTACTTCATCAGCCTGACCATCCACAGTATATTTTATGTGTGCTTAATTTAATCTTTAGAACTGATTTTGCTATGTGTCACATTATGAATATGTGTAATTTTGCTTTAAGCCTGCAAACTTTTAGTTTTATGTATTATCTAAAGAGAAATTACCCTAATTGCTCTTCAACTTCAATAACCATTGTATTTCCCCAAATAGGTATAAGCAACATTTTTAAAGGGTCCCTCTTGTCTTAAAGAAGTAGATAAAGAGCTGGTAGCTATGTAATAAAATTTAAATAAGCTCCGTGGAGGCACTATTTTATTACATTTCAGTCTATGTTTTAATTGAGGAAAACAGCTGACAAACTAAACTGCTGCCAGAAACATTAATGGGACGATGGCTCTTAGATGAACTCTCATTCAGGTGTTTTTGTTTTTGTATTTTTCCTGCAGTGTACTACCCTTTCACTTCCATAGGACATGAGTGATATCCCATAAAGGTCAGATTGGAATAATGATAATCACCACCACCACCACCACTATAGGTGTGATGTTACCTACATGCCAATCCATTTTTCACCCCTTCACACACAAATCCAAGTTCCTTTTCATAATGCACGGGCCACGCGTACCATGATCCAGACAATCTCAGTTCATGGCACACCTCAGGCCTGAAGATTCTTTTTCCCTGGTCAGGGACACTCTCCCTAACAGACTGACAATATGAGGTTAAGGGTGAAGGGCTATTTTTAATCTACTAGGTTTCAATTTAAAGATTCATCAGCCTGACCGTGGCATCTGAGAGAAGGTACCACAGTTACTATCTATAGCCACATCCTGACTTCTTGCTTTCTCTTCAGAGCTATTGAAACAATTTATAATGCCATTGCTTATTTGCTTTCTCACTTGTTTTTGTTTGTTTGTTCCCAATGAGGTTGTAAACTCTACTGCTGTATCCCAGCCTGGTAGTTAATGGGCAGCAGAGCTGGTATGGGAGTCAGCTGGGTGGGACACAGACTTCTTTGCTCCAAAGCCTGTGTTCCTCTGACTCAACCAGAGCACCTCTAAGAGGAAAGCCTTCAGTGACAGCCTGGGGAAAGAAGGCTTGGCAGGAATACTCTGCAGCTGGATTTTGAGCTCTCCTGTCCAGTCAGTCACTGTCTAGTGCTGAAAATTCTCACTGCTATTTCACTGTGGACCCTATTCTTTATTCGGCCATGGAAACAGGGCTCTTGACCATGTCTTTACCCAATTCCTCATCCTTGCTGACCTCCCCTGGCAATTTCCCCTTCTCCTGAGGCTGAAGCAGCTGTGGAGCTAGCAAGGATCTTGCTATGAGTCACCCCAAGGGACAGAAGCACCTGGAGAAGGAGGACACCCTAACTGCTATGTGGATGCTCTGCACCGACACCCCTGATTTAAGTGATAATGATCGTCTTATTTACCAATTTCCAAATGGTGTTTATATAAGAAACTAGATTATCTTCTTTCTCATTTTCACATCCCTTCCTTCTCTGATATTTAATGCATGGTCCATGGGCATCATCAAAGGCAAACACAGCCCTGTAAGCACAACGTGACAGGGCCAGGGTTCAGAGCTGTTTGTTGATAATAATACATAATCTTGTGGATTATGAACATAATGATATTCGACAAATATGTGTTAAGTTATTCTCAAGCTCACCTGCATCAAATAAAGCTAGAGCTAGAAAGTACAGCTGTAAAAATACATTTCCATCAGGAACTATTACAATAAGGGAAAAATACCTCCTTTTAGAACTGGGTTCGACTCCTGTACAGCATGGACAAGTGGGGGTTTATAAGCAAGAGGCAAGGTAAGGATCAGTGGATGGAAAATTCCTAAAAGGAAACTTCAGGGGTCAGGGGGTTTCTTGCAGAAGGCACACCAGAGTGGTCAGATACCAAGGACAGGAGTTGAGAAATCGATCGGCTATGGAGGCGGAGCACTGTGGAGGGAGGACAGCCAGGCTACACTAGCTTAGCAGGATTCTTGCTGGAACTGAGTGATGCAAAGACAAACACAGAAGCCCAGAGATGGGGGCCTAGTTGGAAAGAGAAGGCGAAGGAGCCTAACTTTGGTCTTGGAGAGTCTTTGTCCCCTCGCTTGTGCTCACATCTTCTAAAACAACTTGCTGTTGCAATAGGAGAGATTTTCTCGTCATAATTTCCAATAGTCTTGATTCTAGAATTTGTCTTTCTTAATTTATATAAATAAAATGAAATGTTTAGCATATTCCATATGCTTGGGCACTGTTATTTTAAACATAGTAAACTTAGCTCAATGGTCATTTGGAATTTATTTAAAATTTTAATTGCTATAATCTAAATATTTTTAGAGGTAAATTGTAAATCTTATGCATAAGCAGCAATTAAAATCAGGTCTCCTAATGAACTCTTGGGCTGACCCCAAGTTACTAGCATAGAAATTCTTTCTTTAAAGAGATTGTATTTATGGAACTCATTGCTCCTCTAACCCCTGGGCATGTTAGGAACATTGGATTTACCCTGGCTCACATTTCTAACCACAAGTCCTGCAGAAAGGGAGTTAGGATATTTGTTTCTCCCCTTTCAGAAGATGCCAAAGCTACTTTATTCCAGCTCTCTCCTTCCAGATTTAAGCAAACTTAAAAGAGAGGAACTCTTATCAAACCCCACAAGATAAATGTCCAATTCTTTCTTCTCATGACCAAAAATGTCTCCTCAACTGAAAATTTCCACAACCAATTAAACCACACTAGGGACCTTTCACAGAACAAAGACTCTCTGCTCTGAGGTGGAAGTGGCAGTAACACTTCAAACTAGTTCCATATTTTATTTAAAAAAAAATGCTTATATTGAATACAGAAGCAAAGCTTAAAGGAGTCCTATAATGATTTCTTCATAGGAAAAAAAAAAAAACCCTCGTCTTAAGTGGACCACCTACCTACTAATTTTTATATTCAATGAAAGCTGAATATCCTGTTTTTAAATTATAAGGCAAGGCATACCAGTAGTCATCAAAAAAGCAAAGAACTACAACAATGGAGACAACTGTACTTGAACAACAATTAAAAAGAAAAAAGAAAAAGAAATGCAAAATTTTATCAATTAAATCAAGTTATCTCTGGATGAAAGAAGGTGAAGGGATTAGTCAAAGAACACACATGCATGACCCACAGACTCACCCAGCAGTGTGGTGATGGCCCGAGGGAAGGCAGGGCAGCGGCTGGTGGGGATGGACAGAAGGGGGAGATAAGGACATTTGTAGTAGTGTCAACAATCAAAATAAAGTTTAAAAAGTTATCTCCCTTCATAAAAGGAACTCTTAGAAAGGATTCAAGACTATTACAGAGATCAGTATCCGAGTCTTCTGAGTTCAGATACACCACCAGCTGGAGGGATGATAAAACCCCACCTTAAATTTTGAATTCACACCCGCTCAAATGCCTAACAATCACAAATAGGTTCATAGCCCATCGTGGCTAACAAGGCAGTATAAACTGTCCCAAACTTCTGATTGTTGTCTTAAAGAAGCTGATAAAAGTGAAAAAAAATCATTTTCTTGTAGTGTAAACTAAAGATACTTTCAATAAAGTTCTTAAATCTAGTGTCCTTAATGTTGCAAAAAAAAATTTAATTTTATTAGATAATAACTTCTAGATAATAGTAAATATTAAATATTCAATTTTATATATCTTAAAAAGATAAAAAATTAGACAAATAATTATCTAAAATGTTTAGTACAGCATAGGGAATATAGTCAATAATATTCTAATAACTATGTATGGTGTCACATGGGCACTAGACTTCTCAGGGTGGTCAACTGATAAATTATAT
>VMDR010032419.1:0-11715 GCA_007922815.1 Macrotus californicus
CAAACAATTATGAACTGTCATTATGAAACTTTCAAGGATTTCTAAGTATTAAAGCATTATTTATTAAAAATCATTATGATAAATGTTTGATGGGTAATGGCATTATGTTGCACACATAATATAAATTGAGTGTCTAATAGATTTTTTGTCATTTTCTAATGTAGCTATAAAAGAGAGGTCAGATGATTCAGAGATGCTTTCATTTATGAAAATGATCCAAGTGTGTCCACCCCTTATTATATTCAGAAGAAGACAAACCACTAGGCAACCCTATCAACAGAGAGGACATTGCTTTCTTTTCATTTGTAATCCAAAATATACAGTTTATTTAAAATAATATACATGCAAATATTCTATCATAGTGTGGAAATTCAAGTTAAATTCAGACTTCAAATTCTTCAAATAGGTGTCTCCTTATTTAACAGTATTTGTCAAGCTCCTACTAAGCTTACACCACTAAATTCTGAATGAGGATAGAGAGGGGTGTAGGAGATGGTCTTTGCTCAAATGGCACATAGCTACACTGAAAATAAAAGCATACTAAGATAAAACAATAACTAAAGCTCAAAAAATTAAAAACAACAAATACAATTATAAAGTTTCAATGAATGGTCATGAGTTGGTAAGATTTTTAGTAGAATATGGTCTCTTTTTAAACAGAGAGAAAGTGAAGTAATTCTGATTTATAGAGGAGTATATCATCCAAGTGAAATACATCTTCCCCCTCCCAGAGGGAATTCTTAGTATCATGAAAAATCATTTAAATTTTGTATTTGGACATCCAAAACAATTTACCAGCAAAGGGTATTTTGAAGAAATGCAGAAAATTGTCAACATAGAGTTCACTTTGAGTCTTGAAGCCATTGCCCACAAGCCAAGTCTGGAAATGAGCTGTGTTAATAAAATTCAGCCAAAGTTACTGAGCATATGAGGCAACAAATTTTGTTGGTTGCAGGGACCTCCCAATGTCAGAAGCCAGCGGCAGAAACTCCAAAGACTGGGCAGATTTAGAGTATTATGTAAATTGCAGGTTGTGCTTATCATTGACGGAATTAAAGAGACCCAAAATTATATACTTAACCAGAGTGAGAAGTGATTCACTTCAACTGCTTTCAAAAAAACCACCCTCTTCTCACCTGAGATAGCATTTGTAGTCACTGAACATCAGGAATAGGCTCCCTTAGTAGAATCTGAACTTTGTAATTAAAATTCTTCCTAATTCAGATCGCTTCTGTGCGAGGAAAATGAAATATATGTACCTAACCATTTCATCACAAATAGAAGGAGGTGCACACTACACTTAATTCTTTCCTACTAACACCACCACAGTATAAAAAGATTAAGTCAAAGAAATATTTATTGGTTGTTCACTTATAAAAGGAAGAAGTATATTATCAGCAGTGGTTAATCCTTGTCTACATTACAAAATCCAAAAGCCAGACATATTTAGCAGGTGTTTAAGGTGCTGACTCCTAAAGGCTCCCAATGAACTTATATTATCATAAAAGTTTCTCATTTAAACATTGGTAAAATTTTTTAATCAATTAGATTACATTACTTATATTCAAACAACTACTTTAGAGTAATTATTAACAACTCAATATGATTAACAACTCAATTTAAAAACAAACAAACTAGATACTTCTTGGTTTGTGGAGGAGTTTGAGGAGCAATCACAATCATTGTCCAAATTAACAATGTCAGTTTAAAGCAGAACAATTTTTGAGGACTTCTCTAATTGCTCAGCTCCAATGAGCGACCTTCCAGGTATTGCTACACTCCTCTCCTCGATGAGTCTAGCTCAGACATTTTTACCCATTGGCTGTGTCCACTTCCTCTCCTCTATCAGTGCCAATGACTGAGTGTTATATTCTCCCTGAGGCCATCTGGTTTGCCTTCTCTGGGTCTGCTTGGCCCAGCTATGGGAAGTCAGCTACCATGCTGTGAGCTACCCCGTGGAGTGGCCTGCTGAGAATGGCCTTGGGCAATTGAGACATTCAGTCCAACAGCCTTCAGCAACTGGATCCTGTCAACTATCATGTGAGGTGTGTGTGCTTACAGGCGGCTCTGTACTCATTTAAGCCTTGGAGTGAGACTCCAGTCCTACCTTGTGAAAGGCACAGAGCCAGAGGACCCAACCAAGCCACATTTGCTTCTCCTAGCCCACAGAGACCATGAGATAACAAAAATATAGCTTTTGTCTGTTTTGTTGATATCTTCACCATATTTCTAAATTTTCTACAAAAGATTCCTCTTACAATATTACAGTTTTAAGGTTTCTTCATAAATTTCATCTATTTTAATCTTCTGTATTATCTTGTGATCATCTCAGTGGATTAGTACTATTTTCTAGGCAACTAATCCCTATAGTCAACCAAGATTTATTTGGGTCCTGATTAAGCACTCTTCTTTAGAAGGGAAGTCAGATGGAAGCCAGAGTCTTTTGTGGCTCGATGTTGAGAGCCATGTTCCATTATTTTTGCCATAATCTGTTTTCCAGAAGCAAGTTACTAGCTGCAGCTCACAAGGCAGGAGAAGAGAGTACACTGTAAATACCAGGAAGTAGACATTACTGTGAACCATTTAAGATTTTACGTACTATAGGTATCATCATATTAATCTCATTTTTTTATTGAAGAAATGAAATATCACAGAGTCGAGGTCATCTCTCCACCTGATCCTGGGACCATGTTCCTGCTCTCACTGTCCTTTTGTCCTCACAGGCAAGCACCACAGGCAACTTGCTGTCTTATGTTCATGTTTGTAAAGTTGTACCACATATATTATCCCAAAATAGTATATAGTATTTTCATTTTTTACATAAGTGGTATCATAATGTATGTAATATTCTGTAACTTTTCTTGTTCACTAACCATAATATTTTGAGGTATACCCATTTTGTCTCATAAAGATATATTCTATTTACTTTAATCGTTTTAAGTTTTCAAAGAATAAAAAAGTAGAAGTTATGTATCCATTTCCCTTCTGATGGACATCTAGTTGTTTCTAATTTTTTGCAATTAAACGTATTGCATTGAACATACTTTTATATTTCCTTGTGCATGTGTGAAAGAATTTCTCCAGGTTGTATATACAAAAGTGGAATTGCTTTCCCAAATTGTTCCACAAATTGGATTTTCACATTTCTTAGAAAAATCTTACCTCTACCTGGGGTACTTCTGGGCTTAACTGTGAACAGGAGTAGGATGACTTTGTATTCAGGCTCCGTTAGTTTTCTCATTTTTCACAAGAGCATGTCAGCCGCAGCTTTACTCTCTATTATGGCCAAAGGGAATTACCTGACAAAAGCCATATTTCAGGCTCTTGTCAAAAACAACAAACTCAAAGTCACATCTAGCCAAGATCTATCAAATGCTCAGATGAGAAAACAACAGTTATGAAGGATTACTTGAAAAAAATACTCAGACTCTATATTCTTCCTGATACTCTAAATATGGATTAATCTAGAGCAGCAGAGGAATTAAATTATATAAAACTGGTTTCCAGTCAGAGCCATGATAGCCACAGTGTGGTCCACAGACCATCAGCACCACCATCACTTGGGAGCATTTTATAAATGCAGATTATCTGACCCTACTCCTGATCTATTGAAAGGGGTTCTATTTTAGCAAGATTCCAAGTGATTGTATATATTTTAAAGATGAAGGAGCATATTTTTAGAATAATTACTTATGACCTTGTTGTTGATGCTTGGGTTTCATCAACCTTGGCTGAAGCAGATGAAACTCACTGTTATGTAGCCACTAAGAATAACGTTCAGGTTACTGGCCTTTATATCAATTAATTAATTTTTAACAAGGACCTTCCAGAAAAATGTGTCTGATCTTAGTGTCACCTATAACTGTGCTTCTACTCAATTACTACTTTATTTTAATCACTGAAACACTGAGAACTATGTAACCGACCAGTTTTTATTTCCTTGACTGTTAATCACCCAAAGCAGATGTAAGTAAACAATTTAAACTAATTTGAAGCCTGACTCTATTTTATGTCCAAATATTTGTTGTTTTCCTCCTTTTCATTTTTTTCTAGTTGGGTTCTATTTATCATTGTGCGCTATGTCAACATACATTTGGAACAAAAATACATGGGAGTAGAACCAGATTATATCAAATACAAAAGTATCTCACAGTTCTGATCACTTAATACAGTCACGTGGGCCTTAACGGTAGGGAAATGTTCTAAGGAATGTGTGTGGGCAATGTCATCATCGCACAAATATCACAGAGTGCACATACACAAATCTAGATGGTATAGCCTACTGCATTCCTAGACTATATGGTATAGCTTGTTGATCATAAGCTACAAACCAGTACAGAATGTTACTGTACTGAATATTCTAGGCAATTGTATAAGGCATTTACCATAAATGAGTCTGGCAGGACTGGAAGTTTCTCTGTGTCAGTGAGTGAGTGGTGACTGAATGTGAAGGCCTAGGACATTACCATACACTACTATGGACTTGATAAACACTTTCCCACTAGCCCTCCCCCTGTTTCTTTCCAACAGGGTTGCAAATAGCATATGGAAGCTTTCAATGGACAGGGATGTGAGCCGGGTTAATTGGAAATATCTAGGAGAAGCATGCTGGGTAAGGCATAAATCACCATAATCATGTCGGTCAGAAGGGAGTTAAGGTGGCCTGAGGATTTGTAGGAAAAAGAAATGAAGATGGAGGGGGAGAGGGACATGGTGGACTGTTGTGGCTATGCGTTTCGGCTATTGTATGTTGGAGCAGTGGTCAGATGAAGGCAGTTTGCGGTATTCATTTTCCAAAAAATAAGGTGTCTAACATTGAGAGAGTGCAAAACTGAGGATCCAGTATTTTGACTTTGGAAATTTCTTTGTCTCCATTGACCCTATCACACATAAAGGGCTCTCTCTGACATTGAATTGATGGAAGAAATAAAACTTATCTACGTTTTACATAATTACCACCTGAAAATACTCCCCAAATACAAAAACAGCTCAACTCCATCAGAAAGGTTTACTAAAGTGGCAGTGGCAGTTAATAAAGACTTGTTAAGCTAGCTCCTGTGAACCTGTGTCCTTGCACAGGATCTGAGGTCTTCCACAAGGAATTGACACTGTTCTCTGAAGACTGTCAGGCCAGATCTGGGAGAGCTGTAGCGCCCTCTGGAATGTATAGCAGCTGGGGGCGGGCTCCTTTGTGCTAAAACAGGTCAGCGGCTCAAAACCGAGCTCTGAGATAAAGAGAATTGATTGCCAAACCCCATAGATATGGCTCTGTCAGAGGGGAAAAATCCTTTCTATGAACCACATACCCTTCCATTTCTCACATTAATTTGGCGCCATTAGAGTCTTACAAGACTACTGTCATTATGGGACCTGTCATTCACTGCAATGTCGTGGGGACTGCATGACTGTATATTCCATCCTGATGTCATCTGTAAAATAATGATGCCTAAAGAACAAAAACGTCAACACATCTTGGCCTGATGAGTATATGACATTAGAATTAATATAACGAGATTTTTAAAGACTTTTTTTAAGAGCACCTTTTCAGTTTAATTGAGATGAAGGGAGAGCTTTCTCATACACCCCCTACCCCCACACATACATACGTTCTTTCATTATCAACACCACTACTAGAATGGTATATTTTTTTAAATCAAAGATAAATGTATATTTCATAGCATAATCACCCAAAGTCCATAATTTACGTTAAGTTTCATTCTTGGTTTTGTACATTCTTTGGTTGGGATAAATGTATAGTGACGTATTCATCATTATGATATCATTCACAGCATTTTCAATGCCCTCAAAGCCATTTGTGCTCTGTCTATTCATCTCTGCCCCAGTTCCCCATCTCTGGCAACCACTGATCTTTTCAGTGACTCCATAATTTTGCCTTTTTCAGGACATCAGATAGTTTAAATCATACAGTACGTAGCTTTTAAAGATTTACTTTTTTCACTTAGTAATATGCATTTAAGTTTCCTTCAGGTCTTTTCATGGTTTAATAACTCATTTCTTTTTGCACTGAATAACGTTCCATTGTTTGGATATGCCACAGTATTTATCCATTCACCTACTAAAGGACATCATGAATTTTCAACTCCTTTAGATAAACACCAAGGACCATAATTGCAGGATCATATTAAGAGCATGTTTAGTTCTGTAAGATACTGCCAAACTGTCTTCCAAAGTGCCTATGCCATTTTGTATTCTCACCAATAACATATGAGAGTTCCTGTTGGTCTACATCCTCATTAGCATTTGGTGTTTTCAATGTTCTGGGTTTTGGCAATTCTAATAGGTGTATAGTAGTATCTCACTGTTTAATTTGTATTTCTCTGATGACATATGGTGTGATGCAGCTTTTCACATGATTACTTGCTGTCTGTGTATCCTCTTAGATGAGATGTCTGTTAAGGTTTTGGGCTCATTTTTTAAAATCATTGTTTTCTTATATTGTTTTGAGAATTCTTTCTATATTTTTAGATAACAGTCATATATCAGATATTCTTTTTTTTTTTTTATCCTCACCTGAAGACTTTTTTTTTCACTGCTTTTTAGAGAGAGATGAAGGGAGAGAGAGAAACACTGATGTGAGAAACATTGATTGGTTACCTCCTGTAAGCTCCTGGACTGGGGATCCTATGCACCCAACTGGGGATCAAACCCGCAACCTAAGTGTGTTCCCTGACCAGCAACTGAACCTCAACCTTTCACTTACAGGGTGACACTCCAACCAACTGAGCCACAATGGCAAGAGCTATATCAGATATTTTTTTAAAAAATATTTTTTCAGGCTTGGCTTCTAATTCTCTTGATATTGTCTTTCACAGAACATTGTAATGGGAATTAAAAAACTTGTGTTAAGTATTTTCAAAATAAAACATTTTTAAGGTGCTAGCACTGTGATGAAACATAATTTAAATGTCAACACTTTAAGATGATGCTCCTCATGGCAGCCATTGGCATAATCATGTGGCATGAGTTTGCTTGTGATCGGCACCCCAACCTCATTTGACATTTCTAGAATCTTTCCAAGCAGTTTAGTTCTCGCAAAATGTTTCTTTGAATGTTTAGTCGTTCATCAATCACAATTAAAATGTAGCCCAAAGAGTATTGGACTTAAAATCAGTAGATATGTGAACAAAAATTGACTATACTACATTTAAAAAAAGAGACAACAGGCCAAAATAAAATAACTCTTGCTAAACCGCATCACCAAACCAAAAGTTAATAACTAACTTAGTTGCTGTTTCAGCCTCTTGCAGGAGTGGAATTTTAAATTGGGTTTAACTTAAGAACTCGGTCTGGGATCAGTCTGGATTCCTTTTGAGCTGGACTGGGTCCAAAAGGAGACCTTCAAGTGAATATTGATAAATGGCATCCTTTATTGCCAAAAATTGAGTGTGCCACCTTTTTGTGCTTATTTTATGTGTAAGAACTATAGTCCCAGAAACTGCAGATATTTGCAAAGGAGAATCTTGCTGGAGTTGCCTTGAGTTGCAGTGGCCATGGTGAGGAGAATTCTGGTTAGATAAAATCGTTAAGTGCACTTGGAAACAAGGGCTCCCAAATTGCAAAATAGAATGGGGAATCTATTTTAACTGTCATGCAGAAGTTCGAAAAATGTTTCAAAATTCTGAAGTAGTGTCATGAAAAGATTCATTGCAAAAGTCCAGCATAATTTCTATGGCTCCACTCTATCCCCCCTCATGTGAGTGCTCATTCTCCTAATTCTGTCTAAACTGCCTTTCCACTGTGAAGACTACTGAATAGTTATCAATTCAAAGTAAAACCAGCTATAGCTATGCATGATCCCTTTCAGATATCTTTTACTCCTAGATCAAAGACCACAGGTAAAGAATTTTTTAAACCCATGGAGGATTCTCAAATATTTGTTTAAATGAATTATCTCCTAAGTCCAGTGAAAGAGGAAAATAATTTATGTTTTCCCTTCATTTCCAACTCCAGATCAACTGGTCCTTTATCTTTTTTTCTCCCAGGGATCACTATTGCCTTCTTTCTTGTCTTGCTTTCCATCCTAAGAACTTGGCTTGGCTTTCTGTCTGCCTGGGACATAACAGGCTGTTTGATTTTCTTTTGCCTCTCTTTGGGAGCGACTGGGTCTTGGGAGGGCCGTCACCTTGCACTGTCTCGGGTCCAGGGGCTGTTTAATGCTTCCAGGAATATGTACAGCTATGACACTTGAACGGATTTAATAACTTTTTGATCAGAGATTTGACCAAATTGGAAGCTGATATTTAGAGCCTATACGTATATTTTTTCCTTTTTTTAGCTCTTCTCACCTAAGATGAATGTACCCAGAGGGGAAGGAACGTTTCAACACTAGGTTCTGAGTCGTCTCAATTTGTCAGTCCTTTAGTGCCACTTAGGCAGCAACCCAATTCTCTGAGGCACTAAAATAACCCCAACGGTCCCTGTTTTACAAATCTAGCCCTTATAGGACCAGAGGTATGGCTCCAGGAACAATCCCAAGTCCACTAATCCTTTTTAACCATTTGTCTGTTCATCTCAAAAGGCTTGTCAATAGCACCCTGAAGAAACCAAGCACTTCTAGGATGAGCTTGCATTTCTTCTCCTGTGCCTATGAAATGTGGGGGGCCGGGTGGGGGGGGGGCAAAACCCCCAAATTTATTTATAAAAAAACTATATTTATTCTTACATGTTTAAACTTCAGTCACCTTCAAAGCACTCTCCACTCAATGTAATACACTGATTGAAACATTTTTCCACGGCTCTGAACAGTTTTTGAACTCTCCAACTTTGTCGCCTTTTAGTGCTTCTGCCATTTTTGTTTGTTTGTTTGTTTCACCTCTTCCACATCAGCAAAATTTTTCCCTTGGAGGACTTTTTTCATGCAGGGAAACAAACAAACAAACAAATCAGGGGAAGTTTGGGTAAATAGAGAGGGTAGGGCATAGGGTAATGTCATTTTTGGTCAAAAACTGCTGAACACTTAGCACTGTGTGGGCAGATGTATTCATAAATCCCCCATCATGAAATATGGAGATGCACTGAAAGAGTTCAGAAAAATTTCACTGAAGCCTCTCACAGCCTCTCACAACAACGCCAGCTGGCACACTGATACAGATGGGTTCCTAGAACACTCACCTAGTGCGGGGAGCCTGTACTACAAGGGGTCTGTCCTCCAGAAGATAACTTCAGGTTTTTTTGGGTCCCCCCTCATATATATACCTGGTCTTCTCCAGGAAGTCTTACCTAGGTCATCTTTTTAAAATGCAGCTTTCAGGAAGGTAATTCTCATTTTTAAAATAAAAAGGAGGAAAGGTCATTTGAAACTTGATTTGTCAAGGACAAATACAAATCTTAATTCTATTCTCCACACATAGAGTAAAGCCTTAGCCACCTGAGAAGATGTTTAACTTACTCCAATTGCCAAGATAAAATTTAGAACCCATAGTTCTTTTATAAACTGTTGAGTTTTGCATTATCACACCTGTCTCATGACAAAAAGCTCTCTGTTTTCACCTATGTGTGTCTATATAGGTACTCCCATATTGGAGATGGAAAGGGGGTTCTACCGAAAGTAACCTCACAGGGTGACCAGATCATAAATTCCTATGTGGGCAGGTCATGGTGGGCGGTCACACCCCAATCCAACGGCTTCTATACTAAAAGGCTTAACTTTGCCTTAAGCAATCCCTGCTCATTGTTTCTGTGCATCCAGGTTAACATACATTTGAAATGCCTCCTTTCAAATCCCTCCATCTAATACCTGACTACCCTTTCCCTTTAGAGCAGCTAATCTTAACTGCACTGTAATCTAATCTCCGCTGGCCACACACAGGAGAGCACAGAATCATAACTATCCTGTAATCCTATCCCCACTTTGCTTTCTTCCACCCCTATGTAATTTTTCTTATGTTCCCTCCTTAACCTCAAATGCATAAAATAAGCTGCAAAGCTGTTATTCTTGAGAGCATTTTAGATCTTGCTCCCCATCATTATTATCAGTTGGGCTCGAATAAGCTCATAAAAATTCTCTACAGGTTTGGATGTTTCTCACATCAACAGTATGCTGTAAAAATGTGTGGTATTTTTCTACCTCTGGATGTTATTTCCAGAACAGCTCTATGTAATTGGGTTAAAGGTCAAGTGCTCGTAAAGACTGAGCATTCTAAACTCTCAGAAAAACAGAGGTAATCTCAAATATTTTTTTCAAGTTTGTGTGATCTAAGATAATCTTTAGTGAATAAAGCTAGTTTAAATTCCTAATTTTAATTAAAACAGGTATGTCTTCAGAGTTATTAGTGTTACATATAATTTGATAAACAACTTTATTCTACCTGGGTTTACTAGGGAAGCCAGGCTCTAAGTCCTAGTTCTAGAAATCACATCTCTCAATCTCTCTACACTCCTCAGAGGCCTAGCCTTTCTTCCGGATAATCAGCAACCCTCAGGCAGTAGGAGACAATAGCCCAAGCCTAACTCATATTCATAAGGTCTGGATCTCTGGCAGACTAAAGATAATGTCTTGAACTAAGTTATATTTCAGCCCTGATCCTTAAGGTGGAACAACCCCCTGGCTACTTTCTCATGAAACTAGACAGAGGGACACTGGAGCAGACCTCAGAACTGTCCTCAATTCCTGCAAAAATGATTTATTACCCTTACCTCAAGTCCAACCAATGAGCCTCCAACACAATCCTGAATTTCCTAACCAGGTTGTCTTTTGATTTTGTTACCAGATTTTAAGGGGTCCACTTGCCTGTGTGTATCAAAGCCCAACAAAACACAAACAGGAGTTTGTAGCCAAGAAAATAAGGATTTATTAAGGACGTGGCCCAGAGTCACAGGTAGTTTGTGTTCAAAGACCTGGTTCCCCATGGCTTCCAGGGAATGAAATATATAGGGAAAAAAATCATTAATCATAATGACTAATAGAGTTAGGGTCTTGGTCTCTACCAATTGGTTGGTGCTGGGAGTAATTAATCACTGCATTTGGTCCTGATGTCATGGAGTTGTTCTATTTAATTTTGCAAGGATTTGTTCTGTGGGACTGTTCCGCTTTCCTGGCTCTGCAGCTAAAACACAACTGAGGTCAAGATATTGTGTTTAGTTTGATTGAAAAACTCTGTTTCTATAGTCGATAGACCCCAGATCTTGGTCCCAAGACCACTAGATGCTGACCACAGCCTCATTGTCCTGAGGGCTTAATAATTAAGCAAAGAAGAGGAAAGCAGGCAAGTCAGGGTGCTAGGTGAGGACTGTTTGAGGCAAAAGAAAAAAATCAAAATAAAAGCCCATATTGAAGAAAATAAGGTTTCTGCATGGTTACAGTGCTGCCCTATATAGTCTGTAACCTACACACCACCAAGGAGTTTCAGCTTTTGAGCACTACTAGCTTCCCCATCCCCCTGAGTGGCCTCATTCATGATAAAATAGTCAGTCTTTCTCCACTGCAGTTCCTGGTATTTTGTGTTTGGTTCTGCTAGTGCTGGGTGTATAAGCTTTTTTAGTTAATAACACTAGTTAAATAAGTGCATCCTATCTCTGTTAAAAAATTGTAATTAAGAAAAATTAGCTGATATGATATAATTTTTATGAGTGATCCAAACATAATTAAGAGTAAAGTAAGTATATAAAAGTACGGTAAAAAGTTTTTAGGTAAACTTTTCAAATAAATTTCCCAAATTATTTCAGTAATCTGAAAGTTTAAAGTTTTCCAAAGTT
>VMDR010032420.1:0-11713 GCA_007922815.1 Macrotus californicus
AACCAAAACACAAGTTTGGAAAAGTTACCTAATTTTTCCCTTCTATAAATATGTCTTTCAGAGTTTAAGGAATTAATTAAGAGGAATAAGTGAGGTAGTATCAAAAGGATTTTTAAAAAACCAATAGTTATATAAATGTAAGTTAATATTTAATAAAGCAGAACTGTTTTTTATTAATGAAACTCTTCAATAGCCTTATTTTTCCCTTTAGTTCCCTGAAGTCAGGAGAATTCAAAGCTGATATGAGAAAAATAAATTAATCTAGAGGCAAACCTTCGGATGGCAGTTCAAAAACTTAACTTCTCATTTCTTGCATCGACTAGCGAGTCAAACCAGGCTGAGGCTGCTTTCCGGCTCTGGTACTGGGCAGGGACTGTCCTGAGAGCCCCTAACTGCACAGGGTGCTCTGCACCCAGCCTCTCCTCTTTGCTAAGACAGCTTTCCTTTCACAGCCCAAGCCATTTGGCAAATTTCTAGTGACTTCCGCAGCCACTCTCAGGCAAAACATTAGCCATTGTTAAAATAAATAAATGCCTGTTTTCGATCACCCTGAAGTCACTTAGAATTGCCCATGTGAGGAAACAGTGTTCTTTGCAGGTGGAGTCCTGCCGTTTGAAGAATAGGCCCTGTGACTTTTGATTTTGGCCTAGTATTTGGAGCACTCTGTGCTCTCTGACCAGAGCGTTCTCATACATGTATCCTGTTCTTCCCGCGCCACACAGGGCCTTTTCATCGCGTCCTAGCTCCTCTGGAGGGGGGCTGCTCAGCTTTTCATCATGCTCCCCAGGAAGTGAATGTCATGTACACCATATAGCAAGGATATGTCTCAAATATACCCTCCAAATTTGGTGAAAATCAGTTTATTTTTGCATGATGCGGTAGACAGATATCGTAATTTCATTTATGTAGATTTTAAAAAGTTGTCAGCAAGTTTGGAAGTTGTAAGTTCACCCTAGATTGTGCAGTGCATTGTCTACCACTGTGGCTTTAAGTTTGAACAGTGAGCTTTCTACCTTTAGTCTTAAAGACAAAGAGACTGCGATAGATTGAAAGTTTGTGCCCTTCATAATTCATATGTTGAAATTTGATCTCTCAGGGGGATGATATCAGGAGGTTGAATTATAAGAGCAAGAGCTCGTGAATGCAATTAGTGTCCTTATAGAGAGTGCCCAGAGAGTCCCCTCACCCCCTTCTACCACATGAGGCCATGGGGACAAGGTGCTGTCTGTAAACCAGAAAATGGGTCCTGACCCAACACCATTGAGAATCTGCTGGTGCCTTGATCATGGACTATTCAGCTTTCAGAACAGTGAGAAATAAATTTCTTTGTTTATCAGCCACCCACCTAGTGTTTGTTGTTATTGTTGTTATAACAGCCTGGATAGACTAAGGCAGAGATCCATAACCAATCAACAAGTATTTATTGAGTGACTACTATGTGACGAAAAGTTTCAATGAAATAAAAAATGATAAAGTGAAAAACTTTGAGCATCAGTTTTATTCTTGAGATTAAATTGGTCAGATTGGGAGTGCAGTTGAGTGGAACACACCCAAAACTTGTCCCTGTGTGGACATGGAAAGCTGGTGAGCATGGGTGCAGGAGGCCTGTGCTAACCGCAGCAGTGAGGTCCAGCTGCAGGTTTGCACAGAACGGCAGGTTTACATTTTGATACAGTTGAAGCAGAGCATCATTGTGGCGTGCTATAAAGCAATGGTTCTTTACCCAGGCTGCACTTGAGAATTTGGGAACTCTGAACAAAAGTATGATGCTGTACCTTACCTCTAGACAATCTAATTTAAATTGGTTTGGGACAGGGTATATATCTTTTTTTTTTCTCCCTGAGTGGGTTATATATGCTCTCCAAGTGACTATAATGTGCAGCCAGTGTTGAAAACCAGTGTTTTAGATCAGTGATTCCAAAACTGTGCACAAGAATCATCTGGAGGATATTGGTTAAAATTCAAATTCTATGGGGCCTGCTTTCAAAGATTCTGATTTGATTGTTCTGAAGTATGCGGTCCTAAATGATGATACAGTTTAGGTGCTTCCTAGAAAACAGTGAGAAACACCACTTGTGAGCTTCAAGTGTTTGCAATGTGATTGACTGACTTGTGGGAATCAGACCACATATTTTAGTTCACTAAAAATAAGCATCTAACTCAACTTTCCCAGGTAGCTGAGGGAAAAGAATGTAGCAGTTTCTTCCTTCTTATTTTTAAAAATATCTTGCCTTTCCCCCTCATCTGTAAAATTATGTATTTGCTGTGCAAGAGCTTGTCACCTTTGGGACATAGACTCAGTCCATACAATCTTGAAGAGTTCCTGCTTGTGGCTTTACGAAAATTTAATTGAACTGTTTTTATTCCCTTTATTTAGGATATTGCTTATTAAATATAATTGTGTTAGCTCATTTTTATTGAAGTCTGATAATAAAGCTTACAAGAAATGAAGATCTTTCAAAAATCTAAAGTAAGTCGAATCACATACTGCTGGGTATCCTGTACTTTTGCTACTTACGACATTAGCTATTCTAAAACTTCTAAAAGGGTTTGCAGGCTGTTTCTGCCACCAGTTTCTATATGCTATTTTATTTAACTCTACCAGGCCCTTAAGAAAGCTATTACTGTCCCATTGTGTTCCCCTGAAAACCGAAATCCACAGAGGCTAAGACTAAGTGGGTCCCAAAGGTTGCAGCTGTGATAGGCAGCAGACACGGTATTTTTAAACCCCGGATCTCACTTTGTGGTCAGAGGTCTCTTATACTAAACTATCTTAAGCTACAGGAAAGTCACAGATGGTTTTTTGCACAGCAATTTAAAGTGCATTTAAAGCTTTTTATTAAAAAAATGCAACTTTTTCATTGCACAGGTGTGTGTTAAAACACAAGTGTGGAGGCTTTTGTAAAATAAGAGCAGAAAACAAGACTGTATTACTGCACACTGCTGGCGAACAAGGATTAGAAAAGTAATGAAATTCATAGAAAAATACTATGAAATTCTATTAGCTGAACGTTTCTTTTTGTACTTCCTCTCTCTGGCAATAATTTTTTTAAAAAACCATTGTAAGGAAACTGCAGCCATCGCTTACGCAGGTCGACCTCTTCCCTGTGCCTTCCGTTGTCACTGGGTGGTGCGAGGGGACTGAAGGTCAGGCCCTGCAAGATACCAAACGAGATGCAAGACCCTTTACAAACCAAAATCTGTGGAACCCAGTCTTAGTTTCAACTGGAAATTGGCTTGGCATGTTCAGTTCATTACAAGAACGAGCCATGGCATGTTCCGTTGCTGTCTATAGGCAGCCTGTGTTACAGAGTGAGAGGGTCACTGCACTCATGAGCTTTTATGAAAGCTTATTCCCTACCTAATCTGGCCTGTTGAGAGAGCAGATCCTCTCATCTGAACACATAAACAGTCCTTTTTGCCTTCTACATCTGAAGCATTAGGTTCCTTAGAAAAGTTCTAAAGGAATGGTGCACTTTATCTGTCTGTACACCTGTTTTGCTGGGAAAATTCCCTATAAACCTTCTTCACATAGCAGTCGATTCAGTTTAAGATTATAACATTTGCCCTGAAGATGTGAGAGGGATGTCTTTTACATTTATAAGCATTTTTCTTTCTTTTATACTCAAAGAAATCAAGACATATGTTTAAGTGACTTCTACTTAAAAATAAAATACACCTGGAACTTAGCAGATTAAGTTTTGATAACTAAGTAATGGAAGCCAGAAATGAGACTATTCAAAGCTTCCCATGAGTTCTTTGTTTTAAATTGCTGTACAGAGCTCATCCGTCTGTATTACTCTAAAGAGACAAGGGGAAGGCTGTACATGTTAATGGTTATTCATTGCATTCTTACTAACTATTATCCAAAAGAGATTCTTTGACACTAAACAATCAGATGTGTAATGTATCATAGAATTGGCTAAACTTCACTTTTACCTCCACATTAAAGATCTTTTTATTTTATGCATAGCTTGTCAAAAGTATATGTATACCAAGATAAGCTTAATAAAAACAAACAAAGGAAGGAAATCAGAATGAGGTTGAAACGGGACATTATCCTTTGGGATTATATCTCTTAAATGTCGAGCTGAACTAGCATTCCCAGCCTAGGAAGACTTTTTTCAGGGTGGGATGAAAGCAAAGGGCAAACTCAGGAAACAGCCAGGGAACAAAGTGGGGGAAGGGTCTGGTGAACAAGAGGAGAACAGTAGACTGAATGGTAGATGGAACATGTAGTCTGACCACCTAGGCAAGAGATATTATTGATAAATACACGCACACACCAAGGGTGGACAGTGGACAGGTGGAGCATAATGACGAGAAGCGTGTCTATATACAGTCAAATACATCCTGACAAATGCCCATATACGTACCTTCTATGTATTATGTCCAAGTGGTTGTTCAAAGAAATACGTTGATATCTGAGTCTGACCCCTACTTGATCTTTCTTCTTTTGGTTTAGCCAGAACTCACACTTGTTTAAATGTGTGCTCTGTGGGAATGGAAAGTAGCTTGACTATTTATATGGTCTGCTTGTGAGGAGAAAGAATTCTTGCTGATTCAGGTGTTAAAACATTTCCACCCCACCCCTCTTAAAACACCATCTTTCTTTGCTAAAAGGTTTACATCTGATTATGTTTTATGTTTATGGCCTACCTATAAAATACCATTGAACTGCTATTGTAAATCAAAGATAATGTTCTCCTGGCAATCCTTGAGCTAAGGAGCAAACTTTCCCTTCATTAAGGTCCCTACAGGTTTATATCACAGAGAATAAACTCTCAAATCCTATGCTCTAGGTCTTTGTCTACTTGTACTGTTTGTACAGAACTTTTTCATAGAAATATTTCAATTTGCACAATAGTATGTGATTGAAGCTGGCAGGCCTTTGGGATTTATACTGGCAATGGGTTACAGGACTCCCTGTTAAAAGTTTTCTGTTAAGATGGCAAATGATAACACTCAGTAGACAACCATTTGGACACTCTGTAACAGACTGACGAGTAACTTTTGGTTTTTCAAGTGATTTAAGTGCTACTTTAGTGCTGCCCTCACACCTTGGTTCTAAGAACCCCTATGTGCCTTGGCAAAAATAAAATCCTCAACACAAGTAGTTTTGCCATTTTGACTACACATTCTAAGCACAAGGTTCAAATGCAAGCTTTAATGAAATTTATCAAACCTTTGAAAAAAGATGAAAAATTTTCCATGTCCTGGATAATGTATATTTTTGAGAGAGATTTTATAAATTTTACCAGATTCCCAAAAACGTGTGAGACCCCACAAGACATGAAGACTTCTTCCAACTCAGTCAACAGGAAATGCCGTATACCACTGTCTTTGGCTGTGGCACCATCATATACTTTGTACTGGACAGTATAATGTTTACTGTTGACATGACTAATTCCCAAAGATTAAGGATGACCCTTAAATGTCTACATTGCCTCCTTAAAACCTGCTTGCAGATAAAGTTACCACACACTTGTGTAAATTCTTCTTGAACCTTATTATTTCTCCTGGTCAAGTTATTCCCTCTGCCTGGTATGCCCTTACACTCTCCTCTCCCTACCTCTCTTCAAGACCCAGCTAAAATAGCACCATCTCTAAAAACTTCCAGAACCCCTTAGTTTCTGTCTTTGACAATGCAACTTTTTGTGTGAGAGTTCCTTTTATTAAAGAGCCTCTTATAGTTTGATTTATATTGAAGTTCTATATGGCTGTACATTCCTAACTAGATTGCAGACTAGTAAAAGACAGACCATGTTTTATTCATCATTGCTCCCTCCACCAGATACAGTGCCTCTCCCCCCACAGGTAGTAAAGAAATGCTTTCTGTTTAATTGATGAATGTTAAGCTGATAGCAAACCTCCTAAGTCTGACTGTAAGATGTGATAAGGAGAGGAACACAAACTATATATTGTCCATGGAATACTTACTTGGCAGGAGTATATTAGCATATGTAAATCATAGTGGACAAGGTAAATTAAATAAACCACTGTATGATACAATAAGTCCTTACTTAATGTCATTGATAGATTCTGTGACTTAAAGTGAAACGACATATAAATAAACCAATTTTATCACAATTTACTGGATGTAAACAAAGTTTCTCTATGGCATCTTATCAACATTATAATGAAATGACGTTGAATGAAATGACATTATTCAAGACATACTGTATTTTTAAGTATTTTCTCTTTTTTTTAATGATGATACACTTTCTGGCAATAATGCTGAGTCTCATGCAGTCATAATGAGCTTTTTGTGACACCAAGAAAGCTTAAATGTCCTGGGTTCTTAAGCATTTTGCTATATATATGTAAGTATGTTCAGAAACTCTTAGCAAGTAATAGCTATGAATAATGAACATTGCATTTGGCAGCTCCCACTTTGAACAAATATTACTGTGGTGCTGGACAGGGATTCCTTTTACATTTTCTTTCTTAGAACCTATTTTCAGGAAGCTTGCCTTAATAATTAAGAATGCCATCTTTTATTACTTACCTCTTAGCATACAGAAGAATCACTTTTATCCCATAAAAGTGAATAGATTTATTTTAATAATAGCTCTCCTATTTATAAGACACTGTACAGATTGCAGATATACTTTTCTATACAGCACCCAAGTTGATCCTCAGAACAACACTGTGAGGTAGATAAAGTGGATTTTATTCTCCTGATTTTCACAGGTGTGTAAACAGACTTGGAGGCTGATAAGTGGTTTTGTGGGGCCCAGAGCCCAGGCATTCTAACTTCAGTGGCAGTCAGCATTCACTCTACTACTTGTGCTTCCTCTAAGTACCAGAGATAACCCACTTGCACACTCAACAGATGCTCCTCCTGCATTTTTCATGTGTTAGATTCTGTACGTTCTAGGCACTCAGCATACATCAGTGAACAAAAAGAACATCAAGTCTGAGGAAATTAAATTTATGTTGGGAAACTAGCAAATAAGTAAAGCGATGATGATGATTATGGTGGAATAAAATGAAGCAAGGAAAGGGATTGGAGCATTTTCAGGGGGCTGCAACTATATATAGGATAATTAGGCCGCATCAAACAAACAGTGCTTGAGAAAGACCTAAAAAAGATGAAGGAGCGTGGCTTATGGATATCCAGGGGGTGTAAGTAAAGGGAACAGCAAGTGCAAAGGCCCTCAAACAGGAATTTTCTTAGCATGTTTGAGGGACAGAGAGGAGGCCAGTGAGACTAGACTGTGGCGAGTGAAGGAGAGAATAGTGGAAAATAAGGTTAAAGGAATGTAGTCTTAGAGTGTGCTGTAAGGACTTTGATTTCTACTCTGAATAAGATGGCAAACCATCAGAGGGTCTTGAATAGGAGAGTGTATGGCATGATGTACATTTTAAAATGTCCACTCTTGCTTCCATTTTATGTATTGAGAAGAGATTATGGGGGTTGGAGGAAGATGCAGAAATGCAGAATCAGAGAGATCCATGAGGAGGCTATCACAACGACCCAAGCACTGGTGGTTGCATTCATTCTCGAGGGGTGTCTTAAAGCACAAAAAACTGGGTGGCTTATAATCGAAATTTATTACCTCACAGTGCTGGAGGCCCGGTGCCTGAAATCAGGGTGTCAGCAGGCCACACTGTCTCTGACTGGTCTAGGGAAGGACCCGTTTTTGTCTCTCTTAGTTTCTGTTGTTCTGCAGTCTTTGGCATTCCTTGGCTTATGCATGCATCACTCCGCTTCTACAGCCATCTTCTCCCTGTGACTGTCCACATCTTTCCACTGTGCATGTCTGTCTGGGTCTAAAATTCTCCTTTTGTATAAGGACACCAGTCATACTGGATTAGAGTTTATCCTAATGACCTCATTTTAACATGTTTACTTCTGTAAAGACTTTCTAAATGAAGTCACATTCTGACGTACTAAGGGTTAGAACTTCAAGGTATCTTTTCTGAAGGACACAATTCAACCCCTAACAGTTGCTTAGACCAGAGTAGTATCAGTAGAAATAGTGAGCACCAGTATTTACTGACTACTTGGAGATATATATTATAGCATAGTGACTAATATAAGTACTAATTAGCAGCTATAATTATTTTCATTATTAAAATTATGGTCAGATGATCCCATAGTAACAATACTTTTGTGAGTGAAAAGAAGCCCATATTTCCTTTGGTAATGCACAAGGTAAACAGTGGCAGTGAAATTGAGGAACCTCAGGCATTAAATCCTTCTCTTCGGCCCAAAGCATCTCTAGGGTAACCCACCTGCTCCTGACTTATCTTGCCCCACTGTGATCTACCGTCTGCTCTGCCCTGTAAGCAGAGTCACTATCACTCCTAAACCCATCCATGTCACTTCCTGCAGTGCCCTCATACTAGACACGTCTTTATGTGACCAACATTGATTTGATTACATCAATTCTTTCTTTGAACCTACAAGTTCTTGTGCTGCGGAGTCCTTCTTCCACTTTCCAAGTTGCACATCATTAAGTTTGTTTCCTGCAGGACCTCTAATGGGGTCTCAGGTATGGGATTGGCTATCAGCTCTAAATATGTTGACATGACATCTTCCTCAGTCTGAAGGCATATAAATCCAGCCCAGTCTTCCCCAAGGACTTGTCTGTACTTTTTTCATTTCAAGTGAATGTATAATGTAGGACCTTACACTGATGTATAGCTGCTGTATACAATATACCGCGATGGTCATGGCTTGGAAGAACTTTCCTATAATATGCCAGAATACTATTTTTTATGGATATTCAAAATATTTCAGTGTTCATTTTCTAAGTAATGACATTGAGGTTAAGTTGTACTAAGAGGCTTGTTATCAGAGGAGATGGGGAGGGGGATAACGGGACAAAGAAGGGGAAAGGTCATCAAGGAACACATATAAAGGACCCATGGACAAAGCCCAAGTGGGGTAGATTGAGCATGGTAAGTGGGGGTGGGGATTTTGGGAGGGGAGAATGGAGATAATTGTACTTGAACAACAAAGCAACAACAAAAAATAAATAAAAGTTTATGTTGTGGTATTGAGAAAAAATAGGCTTGTCATTAATACTTACTTTTAAGTATAAAAATTGATGATAAATATTTTCTTTAATTTGGGTTACTGTACTATGCAGTTGTTAAAAGATGACCAAGTCATGATTCCTGCCTTAGAGCACTTTTAAGGTTAATAAGGTAGAGAGAGATGCTAACAGATCATTTTAATATATTATCTTAAATTCACTGAGAGACTTTAAGGTGTTCTAGGGGCCCAAGTGTGGACATTTATAAGCAGGAAGACAGTGGGGAAGGTATAATGCCAGTAGAGGAAGGCAGTGGGGTAAATAGGGGCAAGAGGAGGAGCTTCCTGGAAAAGAATGATGCTTAGGTTAGAACACTGAGGACACCATTAAACAACATGGTCAAGAGCATTTTGGGAAAACAAACAGGCTTCAACAGTCATGGAGGCATAAAATATTTTCACTTGACCTAGAGACTATAAGCAATTTTGATATTAATAACACAGAAAACACAATACGTCATAGTTCCAGCACTGAGGATGCAGGTGACAGAGCAGGGAGAAAGCACCTGTGTGCCTTGAAAGAGCTCCAACTAGAGCCACTGAAGGGCCTTCAGCAGTGGAATGTCATGGTCAGATTTTCACTTTAGAAATTTCTCTCTGATGGAAGTATGAATGATAATTTTAATAAATCATGACTGTGAATGAGGAAGAGAGAGGAGTCTGGGATGACTCAGACTTCTGATTGAATAAATGGAGCAATTAGCCTAGAGGAAAATAGAAGTAGGAACAATTCTGAGTACAAGCACAGAGTATAAGGATAAAGTGTCATTGGAATATACAGATACTTGTGTCTAATGTGTGGATAGCGAGGCTTGGACCATGTTAGGTATGTTTAATGCCCTGAGTGTAGAAGGCTTCCCTTGGGAAAAGCATATCATGTTAAAAGAGCATTGGCCAAGACTGAACTATGGGGAGCACCCGTGTTTGAAGGGATAGTGGGAAGAAGAACCTGTGAAAGTGATATAAAGGGAGAAGGTAAAGGGTATCAGAGATGCTAAGAAGTAGATCTACTAGAAGAATAGAGTGATCAGGAGTGTAAAATGCAGAGACAAAGCCCAGTAAAGCAGGGACTGAAGAATTACCACTGGATTGGTCTATGTGGGGATCAAGAATAGTGCCCAGCGAAAGAGAAAATAGTTTTAGTCTGGGGATGGGGGGACAAAAGCTAAGTTGTGTGGGTTAATGACTGAATAGAAAGTATGTAAGTAGTGTCTATATAAACTATTCTTTCAAGAAAATTGTATCACACTTGGACCCCACAGGAATAAAATGGCAGACTCTTTCTGGATGATTCGAGGAAGGCTAAATAAAGCCTTAAATATAAAGTGTGGGCAACCCTATGGTTCCTCTGCATAAGAGACAGTGCTCCCCATGGGCTAGTTACAGCACACTGTTACCATCCATTCACCTAAAGAGATAAGAAAAAGGAGAGAAGGGGAGGAGGAGAGAGAAAAGGAGAGAAAAAAGAGATAGTGGGGAGATAGACACAGAGAGAAACCATATCAGGAAGGCTGTCTGACACCAGTTGTGCCAGCCCACACTGACACCTCAAAAAGGAGCTGAGATTAAAAAAAAACCATGATCCTCACTCTCTTCCCTCCTTTCTATCTCCTCTAGTGTTTCCTATTGGCAGAACCCAAGTGGAGACAAGGCTGTAAGTAAGCCCATTAATGTAGTCATACAGGCCAGTATCTCAGGGAAAAGAGCAGGGTAGAAAAGGGTGGAGAGTGGATCTGGAGGGGTAAATGGAATATGTTCAGTATCACGTTAGAGTAAGAGAGTAAGAAGATATTAAAGTAGCTGAAAAGTCAAAGGAAGCATTGAATTTTGAGAATGCCCTCCACCAGGATTAAGAGATGAATTAAAAGCTGAGGTGAAGAGTTAACAGAAAAGAAGTTAAAACTATGGGAGGATATACAGATAATTGATGGAGAAAAGTCCTGGAATATTCAGATCCTCAGATAGAGAATCAAAGTGAAGAAGTTGGCGTTAAACAGAAGGAAGAACATTTCATTCTCACAGGTTGGAGAGGAGAGGCAGAAGCATGATGGTATTGAACGCCTAGGGGTTGAGAGTCAATAAATCGAGTGAGCTGACCGCACTGCCCCAATTACCCAGGGAAGAAGGAATGATCATCTGCAAAGCATGACAGGGTGGGATCTGGGTGGGTTCTGAGGAGAGTTATATTTCTTTGAAAGTCTCTTGGGGGAAAGAGTTGCGGGGAGGGCAGAAGAAGAAATGAACCAAGAACAAGATATAGCCACTGAAAGCCCAGATGATGTGGGACATCCTGAGCTATCACAAGTACCCTATGTGTATGATGGGGTTCTCTCATTCAGGGGTGTGCACATGGCAGACTGATTATGTAAGTCAAGATGGCCAGTTGAAGGAATGGTTCACGATCCTGGATTTATCAGATTAATTCTGTAGTGGGGTAGAACCACAGGAAATGAGGCCACTGGTGATCATCCTTCAAAATCCATATTATACCACTGAGGTTATTTTATTTTCTCTCTCTTCTTTTGGATACTATTTTTAAAAAGTACATTTGCAACATAGTTAAATACATGATGATGGTTTTTTAAGAATATTTCATAATACTTGTGGGTAAAATTCCCATAAGTATTATAATTAGCATGTTCATGCTCAGCACAACACATTTCTTCT
>VMDR010032421.1:0-11711 GCA_007922815.1 Macrotus californicus
TGATTAAACATAAAAATATTATCCATTTTACTCAGAACCTAGTAAGTGACAATATTTGTCTTAGAGAGATGCCAGTGCTATTTGTGTGAAGGCTGAAAGCAGAGATGTGGTCGATAGCAAACACTGAAGACAGATTTAGTTTTTGTAAAACATTTAGGTACTTGGAAAATAAGAGCAAACTACCTTTCCTTTAATTTTCCCTGTCTGTAGGAATACCGAACAGTAAGGAGGAATGACTCCTGAATATTATTGTTGTTTTTTTGTTTGTTTGTTTCTGTTTTAACTGCACTGTATATTAGCTATGTTTTCTTTGCCTAGATTAAAGGAGCTGGGGGCAGGAGGGTCTTCCTTCAATACGTATCTAATTTAGCGAAAGGGATTGTAACAGAATCAGCCACTGATTATCCTTTTTGCTAATTAGAACTTCCTTGCTGTTAGGATGCCTGGCAGGATCTAGCAGAAGTTTCTTAGAGACTATTAAAGGGACTCTAAGGAGTAGCATGTCAGCAAAAAAAACATGACTTCGGGGAAGAGGCAACAGCTGCAGCATGAAAACAGCTAAAACCACTGGAAGCAAAGTGACGCTGTAAAGGCAGGAGGAGCCAGGTAGGGTGGCTCTGGGTCAGGGCCAATCATCACATCCAGATAGGAAGATGCCCAGCGACATTCCTCCTGTCATCTGAGTCAGAGCTTCCCACCTCCACAGTAGGAGGCGTCCCTGTCCCCCACTCGCCAGCCCCTCAGCCTCCGACCGTGCACTGGGCCTTAGGCATCGGCAGCGCCAGCGCCCTGGCTCCTGCAGTCACGCTACAGCGGCGGGCAGGAGTCAAGGCATCTCAGAGCTCGGGCAGTGGGGACGGGGAGAATCAGAGCGTCCCCGCACTTCTCTGTCTACCCTTTCGGGCTGGCTGCGCGACCTCGCTCCGGCTCAGCCAGCCCTTTTTGTGGACAGCGATGTCGGCCAACGCGCGGGTCCGTCCTGACTCTTCCCTGCGACCCAGGTCCGCAGGTCTGGGATTCCTGCCAGCGCCCCCTCCCCCTTAGCCCTGTTCCCAGCACGGTTGTGAGGCTGCCCGTGCACCAAGGATTCCCGTAGCTCCCTGTAGTTAGCATTCTCACAGCTCCCGTCTCCACCCACTACTGCCTGAAGTTCCCACTCCCCATCTGTCTACCCCAGCAAACTGCGAGGTCCTTCAAAGGAAAGGCGGTCTGGATCAACATGTTATTCCCCAGAGTGTGACTGAGACACTGATGACACTCAAAAAGTACTTGCCAGATGAAACCGAATATAGTAAAAGTATGAATTATGCTGATAAGCAAAGACAGGTCAAGGGTCTGAGTGGGCAGTTATTCAGTAGGTTCCTGAGAGAGTTAGGAATATGGCCCATTATTGACCTCAAAAGACAGAGTTGCTTCCGCAACCCCAGAGGACTGGCTTCAGTACATGAGGACACCAAATAACCTGCTTCAAAACAACTGCTTTGTCCTCTGATTTTCCCCCTCAATATTTAAAAAACAAAATACAAAACTGAAGTTGATATGCAGTCACTACCAATTGGCTCCAATTGCTTATCAGATCAACAAAACACTCAGTTAATTACTCCTATTTTCAAGAATCTGTCTAGCATTGATTTTTAAGTCCCAGTGCAGTCTATTCATTCCCGTTCTGCTTGCTTAGCATGACACAGCTCGGTGGCATTATAAAGCATCTCGTACTTGGGTTAGGAAATTGCGATTGATTCACACTCCTTTCTGTAACAACATGGCATTGCACTGTGACATCAAAATGTACCGCATGTGCTCACACTACCATCTCCTTGTTCACACTGTTTCCTTTGCTTACACTGCCCTTCCCACTCTTTCTCACTGGTATGTTCTTCGTCATGATTCAGCTGCAGTACATCCTGTGGTAAAGGAGATACAAACCCCATGCTGAGAAAAGCCAGTCATTTCCAGAGGGTCACGTTCATTGCTCTCTGCGCCCCCTCATTTTTGCACCCATTAATCTTCATTGACACCTGCAGAGTAACTGTCAAGTTGTTTAATAAACTTTATATGTCTCTCCCCTGTGTTAAATATGACTTATTTCTTGTAAATAAGTGACATTGGCAGGCTGTGTCTGGAAAACAAAATGTTGCTGAACTGGCAGTACTAGAGCTGCAAAGCAAATAGGGCATTTTTATAGGAATCAATCTCAGTTGCACTATGCTACGTGAAAGTAGACAAACTTACATGGCTACGTACTGTATCATTCCACTTAGATGTCGCTATTGCAAGGCAATACTCTCTGGTCAGAGAACAGAGAAGCAGGTGCCAGGGACTGCGGGGAGAGACAGTTGTTGATTTCAAATGGACAAGGAGGGATATTTTGGGGAAGATATCTGTTCTATATCTTGCTTATAGAGGTAGGTGCACACTAATTATATTTATGGAAACTCTCAGAACTGTGCACAAAGGGGGTGCATTCAGTGTATGGAAATTATGTTATTTTAAAGGGAGAAAGCAAAAAGAATTAGGAAGCAGCCACGTGGGTGATTCATCCCCACAAACCAAAGTCTTAGCAGTGGTCCAGCTTCCAGCTCTGCCAGGGCCGAGGCGTTGGAGATGGCCTGCCAGTGAGTGCTCTTTCTCTTGACCAAGGTGCTGTGACAGAGATTGCTTTGTACTTGTGTGTCTCTGTACACTTCTGGCTGACTTCCTATTATGTGCTGACATTAAAAATTCACAAAATTTTAAAAAATCTAACCCACAAATAACCTCATTCCTGAATATCAACCTATGACAAACACGTCCCAAATTTTGTAAAATACAGAGTAAATAAATGGCAAATTCCAAGATAATACCCATACCTGTAAATTTTGAATAACTCACAGAATTCAGTAAAAACAAAGAGCAGCAAGTGGAGGGTCAATGTAGTATTCTTACCTGAAACAACGAAGAGAGAGATGTGGCACCATGCCTAATTTCTAATAAAACACCAAATAATAGGGCTTGGGGGCTAGCAAGGCTAAATGAAGACACATACCATCCATATGACAAAATGGTTATCCTGTGTGTATTTGGCAAAGGGGTTCTTTGGAAGACGGCAGCGTGCTTGTCTTTTTGTGGGTAGAATGCTCGGTGGTGTCAGGTAGTGGGGTCCTACACAGTGACGAGGCTTTGTCGGGGTGGAGGCTCTGCTCTCCTGTTTATCCCCTGCAGCAGACATGGTCTCGGTCACCATGGACTTGGGCTTTCTCAGCTGGCTGCTGCTTCACAGCCCTTTGGGAACTTTCTTCAGGGGTGATCTTAGTCTGTCTGCACAGACCCGCCCTGAGCCACGCTGCTAAAGGCTCTGCCCCCATCTGTCCCTCTTCTCCCTTTCCCAGATCTAGAGGAGCCTGGCTGGGGTGTGCCCATGTGCCGTTATTGTGTGGGGTGACAGGCGAAGAGCGACGTACCACCTTTTGTCATTTTTCTCCCAAAGTTATTCACTCTCCAAATACTCTCTCTCCTCAACTTAGACCTTGAGAGACTAATTGAAAGAAAGAAAGGAGGGAAAAAAGAAAGAAAACAAAGATTAACATCCCAAAAATATGTTTTCATAGTTATTGACAAAGTAGAGAACTTAAAAACAAGTCTAAAAATAAATATGCAGCATGAGGATGAAGGAAACTCTAATGACTATATTAAAAAAAGGCACAATTAAATATGCATGTATGCTTTACTGTGGATGTGGGGGAACATTAAAAAATCAATTCTCCTGACTTTGTAAAATTGTTACTAAATCAATACAAATCTTACTGAGGTTGGGGGGAACTCAACTCAATTATATTGGACTCATCTATAAAAGATTAAGCATATTTTAAAAATGAGAAAAATTCTTAAAGAAAATGAAGAATAAAACACTAATAACTTTTGATTTTTGTGTTTTCTATTATTTTTAAAACCAATCATCAATTATTAAAGTAAATATTAGGTTACTTCTATAGGTTTTAGTACATTTGATAGCATGTAGAAATAGGCTTAATTTTTCAAATATCTCCAGCTGGTCATGTCAAGCTTCTATCATGGCCAAAGTACTCATGCCATGCTTTATTCATTTAAAATACAATATTTACACAATCTAATTCTAGGAGGGCCACTAAAATGGAAATCAGGTATTGATAAGAATTATATTTCAACCATCTGTATTCTGGAATCACTGTTAAGAGTTATAATACATAAAACTTTGATAAGGGAAAATGCATCATCAATTAAAGACCAGCAGTTACCATAGAAAGAGATCAATCAAAATTATATTAAAGATAGAAAAACACATCAGATGTCTTGCTGTTCATGTGGATGTTCAGGGTTGGCTGCTCTAACCCTAAAGCAAGCCTGCACATCACCCTGGATCTCTGTGCCTTTACATGCTCCCTTCCTCCCCTGGGATCTGAGCATGTAGGGAATGCTCTGTGGGCTGCAGGTGGAATAGCAGCAAGTGTGAAAGGGCACCTTGGCAAAAGCCGGACTCAAAGCTCTGATTTAGCCCCTCCTCCTTTTGCCTGTTTTGATCATTTTCTTTCCTTAGTTCAGCTATTTTCAACCAATGTACCAAAAAAATTTTTAAAACATGCAATACCTGACTGTTTAGTCAGGGGCACTGACCTCTTTTCCCTTAGATTGTCAAATTAAAAAAATGACAACAGCCAACACAGCAATAGATATCTAGTGTGAATGAATCAAAATTGTACCTATTTTTGTCAGAATGGCAAAAAATACATCTTTTGGTGTGCTGCAGAATTTTAGTAATTAGCTTGTGTGTGCCATGAGATTAAAAAGGTTGAAAATCACTGCCTTAGTTCATGAGGTTTCTCAGTCAACAGAGCTGCCAAGTAACTTGTTTTCAGGTTTATCACAGGAGAAAATCCACCTGTGATGGAAGTGGTGCTTTACCAATCTTCGGGTTGTGGATGTTGAGCTTTCAAAGTGTAAGGCTGATGTTTTTATAAACTTTATAGGGTTTCTACTCTATTTTTCTCCTTTTTTAAACAACAAGTCTCTCTCCTAGCTTTGGAAGGCAGAAGTCAGAGATCAATTCTCTACTGAAATTATATTTCTAGGTCTGTCTCTCCTACTTGACTATAAGCTCCTTGAAGATCAAAGCCTTGCTTATTTACCTCCAACTGCCCAGTGCCTGATTCAGTGTTTAGTATTGATGATAAATATTGTTTGAACTGAATCAAACTGATCTAAAATGTGTGAAACTCTAGCTACTGCTGAAATTCTCTGCTAAATAACTCAGTGGTGTAGATTGGTGTTGATGCAAACTGTAATACTCTAGTCTTACCCATAGGTGGCAGCAAGGCCCTAAAATTAGCTGGCAAATGGTCCGTGCGTAGATATAATTCATTACAAAGGTTAAAATGAAATATTCTAATTTATATTTGGCCTTTACATAAAAAATGATTACATAAGCTTGCATTTTCCAGAAACACTAAGGAGAATACAACACAGCCTGTTCAACTGGGAGCTCCTTTAAGTGACTGCTTTTCTGCCTTGCATTACTCAGGACCTCCGGAGTCCCCTGTAAAGCCTCATTGTCTCATTCCTTCCAGCCTGTTCTGTGCAAAGGCTGTCGTGTGGGCCTCTACATTTTTTTGATGTCGTGGCATAAAACTGTAGCTGGTTAAATTTGTTTGGGGTAACATTTCTTTTTCTTTCACAAAAGAACCTTTCCCCCAGCTATTCTACAAGTTTTTACCACTCATTTCATATCAGTCTTCCTGAAGTGTTTTTCAGTTAATTTCTAATATAATATCAGTTAAATCTTCAGGAGGATTTGTACCATAATATAAGAATCTTTAATTTGGTAACAGAAATTACCAAAGGCTTTCTACCTTCTTAGTTTCTAGATAAGCAATTATTACCACAGACTGTGTATTCTTTTTCATATTTACACTCATAGAAAGCATCACTAGCCATAAGAGAGATGCAAATTAAAACCACCATGAGATATACTTCACACTGATCAGTACGGTCATCATAAACAAATCAACAAATAAGTGCTGGTGAGGTCGTGGAGAAAAGGGAACCCTAGTGCACTGTTGGTGGGAATGCAGATTAGTGCAACCAATGTGGAAAACAGTATGGAATTTCCTCAGAAAACTAAAAATGGAACTACTGCCTTTTGACTCAGCAATTCCACTGCTGGGATTATACCCTAAGAGCCCTGAAACACCAATTCAAAAGAACCTATGCACCCCAATGTTCATAGCAGCACAATTTACAATACCTTAGTATTGGAAGCAACCTAAGTGTGCATCAGTAAGTGAGTGGATCAAAAAACTGTGGTACATTTACACAATGGAATACTACACAACAGAAAGAAAGAAGGAGCTCCCAGCCTTCGCAATAGCATGGATGGATCTTGAGAGCATTATGCTAAGTGAAATAAGCTAGGCAGTGAGGGAGAAATACCATATGATCTTATCTGTAAATGGAACCTAATCAACAAAACAAACAAGCAAGCAAAATATAATCAGAGACATTGAAATTAAGAACATACTGACAATAACCAGAGGGAAGGTGGGAGGGGATAATGGGGGAAAAAGAGGGAAGAGTCATCAAGGAACAAGAATAAAGGACACATGGACAAAGCCAAAGGGGGGTAGGATAGAGAGTGGGAGGTGGGTATGGCTGGGGTAGGGGGAGTGGTGGGAGATAATGGAGACAACTGTACTAGAACAACAGTAAAAAAATTATTATGAGTCTTAATAAGAAAAATCACACACATACCCACAAAAAATTGGGGGTAGCTTTGGTTTTGTTTTTATTAAGATTTTTATGTTGTATTAATTTACATTAAATATTTTTCTACTTCAAAATAGATGCTGTACACTCCTCTAGGTCCACATGTATAGATCTAACTTATTATTCTAAAATATACATTAAATATACAAAATATTTCACAGTGTGGATATATTAAAATCTAGTTAATATTCTACTCTTCATGGATAACCAAGTTGATAGCAGCTTTTGAAAATCCCTTCTCTCAAAGTACAGTCATATAGAAATTTTACAATTTACCCTTAGCAATGGTCCTTCTTTCTCTGTGAGAATCATATACATAAATCCTCATTGTTAATTTTATTGGTATAGCTGAAAAGCAATAATTAATATTTTCACTAACACAATAGAGGGCATTTTTGAAAAACCCACAACTAACATTATACTCAGTGGTGAAAGGCTTTTTTCCCAAGATCAAGACAGGACAAAATGTCTACTTTCACAGCTGCTGTTCACTGATTTACTGGTAGTTCTAGCCAGAACAACTAGACAAGAAAAAGAAATAAAAGATATCCAAACTGGAAAGGAAGAAGTAAAACTATCTCTATTTGGAGATGACATAATCCTGTATATGGAAAATCCCAAAAAATTCTATTAGAGAAAACTACTCAAGCTAATAAATGAATTCAGTAATTTTGCAGGATACAAGATTAACATATAAAAAAACAACTGTTTCTAAAATACCTGCAGTGAACAATTCAAAAGGAAATTAATAAAACAATTCTATTTACAATAACAACTAAAAGAATAAAATACCTAGGAATAAATGTTACCAATAGAGTGCAAGACTTGTTCACTGAAAATTACAAAACACTGCTGAAAGAAATTAAAGAGGACCTAAATAATGGAAATGCATACCATGTCCATGGATAGAAAGACTTAATATTGTTAAGGTGTCAGTAATACCCAAAGTGGCCTATAGACTCAATGCAATCCCTATCGAAATTTCAACAGCCCTTTTGTAAAAATTCCTATCAGTAGCCAAAAAAATCTGAACATGAAGGACAAAGTTGTAGGACTTACAACTCAATTACAAAACTTACTATGAAGTTACAATGATCAAAACAGTGTATTCTGACACTAGCATAGACAAATGGGATAGAACTGAGAGTCCAAAAATAAACCCATACATTTATGTCCAGTTACTTTTTGACAAGTTTACAAAGCCCATTTAAAAGGGAAAGAATGGTCTGGCCAAGAAATGGTGCCGAGACTACTGGATTTCCACATACAAAGGAATTCACTTGGACCCCTGCCTCACACCATATACAAAAATCACCTCAAAATGGATCAACAAACTAAATATAAAATCTAAAACTATAAAAATTTTGGAAGAAAATGTAAGGGTATCTTTACGAACTTGAATTTGGCAATCAGTTCTTAGGTATAAAACCAAAAGTGTGATCAACAAAATTTTTTAAAATGGGTATATTGAATTTTATAAACATTAAGAACTTTTGCCCTGACTGGTGTGGCTTTGTAGGTTGGGTGTCATCCCACAAATGAGAGGGCCACTGGTTTGATTCCTGGTCAGGGCACATGCCTGGGTTGCAGGCCAGGTCCCCAGTTGGGGGTGTGAACTCTCTCACACATTGATGTTTCCAATGGACATTATCAAAAAAGTGAAAAAAAAACCCCTAAAGAATGGGAGAAAATATTTGTATATATCTAATAAGGGTTTAACATCCAAACTATATAGAAAATTTTCTACAACTTAACAAAACCACTCAATGAGAAGGCAACTGATTTGAATAGATGTTGTTCCAAAGAAGGTATGCAAATGATCAATAAGCATATAAATAGATTTAAATATTATCAATCATTAAGAAAATGCAAAACAAAAGCGCTTCCTACCAGTTTGGTGGTTCCTCAAAAAGTCAAACATAGAATTACCATATGACCTAGCAATTCTATTTTTAGGCATATATCCAAAAGGGTTGAAATCAAGGATTCAAAAACATACTTGTAAGCCAGTGTTCATTGCAGCATTATTCACAATAGCCAAAAGATGTAAACAATCCAATTGTCCATTGACAGATGAATGGATAAACAAAACGTAGCCTATACATACAGTGGAATATTATTTAGCCATAAAGGAATGCTGTTTTGATACATACTACAACGTGAATGAACCTTGAAGATATTGTGCTAAGTGCAATAAGCCAGACACAAAAGGACAATTATATGATTCCACTCATATGAAATATCTAGTATAGGTATATTCACAGAGAGAAAGTAGATGAGAGGTTACCAGGGATGGATGAAGGGGTTAACAGGATTTCTTGCTTAATGACTGCAGTTGCTCTTTGGGGTGATAAACATTTTGGAAATAATGATGATATTCGCACAACATTTTGAATGTAATAAATTCCACTGAATTGTCCGCTTAAAATTGACATTAAAAATATACTACCACCAACAACACACAAATTTTCCTCTCTTCACTTTCATGACAAAACTGGATAGGAAAATTCTTATTAATTCTTGCCAATCTGATGGGTAAATAAATATTTTGCTTCAATTTGCATTTCTCCAACCACTGGTGAAGTAAAATATTTTTTTATTATTTTTACTGACTATGTAGGTTTCCCTGTCTGTGAGTTTTAATATTTTTGTCCATTTTCATATTTTCTTATCAGTTTATAAGAACTCTTGGAGTATTATGAGTATCAGGATAATCTATATGTGTCACAATGTTTTTTTATTCACTCATTTGTCTTTGGAAACACAAACCTTCAAATATCAAAGGATATTTACTCCATATAACTACAGATAGAAGTTAAGAACATTTTTAATACTAGTTTCACAAAAAGAAAACATTAGATAGATAGACAGATGTCAATAGTTAGTTAGACATCAATATAGACAGATGATACCGTGTAGTTGCTATGTGAATGGATGGGTATAGGTATATTTTCAGTACCATGAAAAAAGAAGGATCTTACGGTATCAACAGCCCATTTTTCTAATCTTACATTCCTTTCACTGCAGTTAATGCAATTTTGTGGTCCAGGCTGTCTTTTGGATTTGACTGGTGACAAAAACAGTATTATTGGCCTCTCCTTGACCATGTCTTTGAGTACTTCAAGGCATCTTGCTTTAGTTTACAGTTATAGTGGAAAGCCAAAATTTTAAGTTAGTTCTTTATGTATAACCCAAATCAATGTCATGTTCAGGGCAACTGTCTCACTCAGTTCCTGAGGATTATTCTTTTCTCCATGGTCCCAAGATCTGTCCCTGCCAGCAAAAGCAGGAAGCTACTCTTCATTGAGGCATATTCCACAGAATTGTTATACCAAAAGTCAGACAGTTAATTCAATAACATTGTTGTTGGCCAAACTCCTTGTTAGTAATTTGTGGAATTAAATTTTTGTTTAATCAGGTTACACAAGCAGCCCTATTGTTTGTTACTTTTGATATATTTCCATGATATGTACAGTCTAGAAAGAAACTTGATGCTTATCCTTTTTCTTAAGACCCCCAAAAATCACAAACATAAAAAAGTTCCCATAAGAAACAATCTACACAAACTAGATAGTGAAAAACCTAGGTAGAAATACAAATAGATTATTAAAGACAAAGGTCGGGGATAATGATGAAGTTTGAGGACACCCGTAATCAGATGGTGCTAAGCATTCTTTTCTTTTAACAGAAGAGAGGGGCAAAAATTTTATGCTGTTAAAATTCCATGTATAGTATTTGGTTTAAATAGAAATGGTTTATATCTGCTATAGTATCTACATTCATAGTGTATACTTATATTTGTCAAATTATTGATTTTAATAATCTCTTCAGTAAATGAACTGAATTTGGCCAGCTTTCTTTCTTCTAAGGATTTTTTTCCAATATCAACATACTCCACAAATTTAGAAAATTTTATTATCCATAAAATTATTTCACAAGTTTCTTTTAACTCCTTTTACACTTGTAGCAGTAATGAAGCTCTGTAATAACTCAGTACTGACATTATAAACAACAGCAACACCTCAGCAAATACACAAAATAATTCTCACTGAGGACTTTTTCCTTTTTTAGTGCTGTTTGGAAGAACAAAGTAGTGACATTATTTGATTTGGTTAAATCAGCATTAGGCTCTTGTTTCTGATATGAGTTAACATTGCCAATCATTTTATTAAGAAATACCTAATGCAGTAATATAATCTTACACTGGTTTGCATATACAATTTGAATAGTCATCATTTTATTTCATTATTTAATAGCATGATTGCATTATTATTGTTTAAATCATAAAATAAAAGTAAATTATTCCTGAGGAAGATATACAGTGAAGTCTGAGAACATTTCAGTTAGATGGAACAGAGGAAGAAGAAAATAGGTTTATGTTTGTGTGTGCACGTGTCAATTTATACCTGTAAATACTTTGGAGGAGGTGAGCATGTTAACCTATACACCTGGTATCTGATCCATCTATGACCTACTCTGATTTATTTTACACCAGAAACTTAGTTTACCATACTTTCAATTCTGACATTCTGTAAGTCACCTTTGTTTATTATATTACTTGTAGATCAGCAACCCCTCTTCCATTTAAAAAGTTCCAGATACTATTATTTATTTATCCTTATACCCCAAAACTATTATTTTATGCTTACATTCTATTTATACCCAAATACTACTATTTATTTTCCCCTTGTTCCATTGGTTTATTACACATAGCATTACTTTTCCTGTATTCCGTTGGTGGAATCAATCATCCACTTGCCCAGATTCAAGAGAGGGGTACGGACCCCCAAATCTCAGTGGGAAGAGAGACAAAGAATTTTGGTCTATGTGTTAAAACCACCCTTAAGGCAAAACTAAAGTTCAAAGTCATAACTGGCATTTCTTTAATGAAAGAACCTACGAACATTTCTGCATTGGAAATGTCTGAGCTGTTTCTC
>VMDR010032422.1:0-11695 GCA_007922815.1 Macrotus californicus
CTCTCCTAAGCTCCAGGGCCGGCCCTTGTGCTTCTGTACCTCATTTCTTGAGCTCACTTCTACCTCTGTGGCTCTCTAAATAAACTTTCTCTTAAGAGTTTGCGTCTTCGTCCCGAATGCTTCCTTAGCCAGAACTCGAGCACCAGGTTGCTGAGCTGAGGTCCAGTTTGCCCTCACTGGCCTAACCCCTTCAGAGCCCCCCAGAACGAACTTGAAGAACTGATGGATGAGGACATTGCCACATTGAAGCAAGATTTTCTGAGCTCACTTACGCCCCAGCATCTGGGGGGGATACTTTCTCCCCAGGCGGCCCCACTGATTACAGATTTTACAAGGCACAGATGTGGCTTTCTTTAAATGTTTCTTATTGATGATGCAGTTCATGGTCATGTGACTAGAAGAATGCTGGAAGAAAATTTAGGTAAATATTTCCCTTCCCTTGAATGGAGAAGAATTTTCTAAGCATAAAGAAAGGAATCACAGAGTAAAAGATAAACAGTTTTGGCTATGTGGAGACTTTTCATATATTAGGAAACACTAAAAGCTAAATTAAAACAGAAAGAACATCATCCACAAAGCATTTGTATTCATAATATACAAATAATTCATACAAATTAATAAACATTGCTCTAGCATCCCAATAGAAATAAGGGATGCTAAAAACACACACACATAATTGTCCTCAGTAGAAAAATAATTGAAAATTGTATACTGTACACCCTTTTATTCCGTTCATAAATCAGCAAAGGGTTTCAGATGTATTGTTGTTTTATGTTGGTGAAGGTTCATTAGGACCAGGATTCTCATCACCCTCTCAGGAGAACGGTCTCATTGTTCTGGAAGGCAATTTGGCCAAATAAACGACGGGCCATAAAAATGTTTTCGATCCTTGATGCAGCGGGCCCACTTCTGAGGAAACATGGAAAATTTTCTCAGGAAATCATCATAGTTTTAGTCAAAGGCAAAGTGTAAAGCCATTGACCAAGGCTTTATTTACTATAGCAAAACGTAGAGAAAAACATACTGAACAGCAAGGATTGAAGACGCTTTTGTATGTTTTTGCAAATAACATACAGTCACATAAAAATTTCAAGTAGTTCTCAATGATTGGGAAAAAATTCAATGAAAACAACTGAACAGGAAAGCAGACGGTCATTGCTCAAGTCTGCCACGGACACAGGGCGGGGGGGGGAGGGGCGAGCAGCTCACCTGCGAAATACCTGCATCCCCAGCAGCACACACAGTGTGGGCGGACCATTTGTTAGCTCACCTGTGTGCCGTGGGCTCACAATCACTGCATGCTAATGCTGGGTATCTTCAGAGTGTGATGTTGGGACGAAGTGAGATTTTAAAAAATATTCAACACATGTTTGCTTTTGTGTCAGTTTTTTATTTTTAGATCTTCAAATCGTTCTAGTGATTTTTAAAACTAGAATAATACCTTCTTCCTGGGGATGGTGGCTGGGGGGTGGGAGTGGGGAATAAAAACAAAGGCAGATAAATTTCAGAGATTCTGTAGCTGTTCTCCTTCCCTTTTCCGGGACATAAATGTGTTATTGCAGTTAGGGATGTCTTTCCCAGGACAGGGTAGCTCTAAAGCTGTTCAGATTCGGTTATGAATAACAATGTGACCTTTTGTCTCCTACGGAAATCCAGCACTTTGAAAGACTTCTGTGAATGAGCTAGAAAAAGAGAATCCATTTTTGTCATTATAAATAGCCAAAGGGCCGGGGACTAATAAGCCCGTAATTAAAAATGCCAATCTTAGGGTGAGATTTGAAAATTTTTAAACAATTAATGGCCCTTTTATTTTTCACTAGTTTGTATTCTGCTGAGTCATTGCCAGTCTTGGAGCTGACCTCGATATTTTCAAAGCTCAGGTTTCTTTGTGGACATTACCAGGTGAAGAAGCAAACGAGTGTGGTTTCCTGGCTGATTTCCTTCCACCTCGGGAAGCCAAGTCTCAGAACAAAGAGCAGAGGACCGAGGCTTCAGGACGTCAGGCCCAGAGACCCAGCTGCGGCCCTGCCGGTAATTAGCGCTGTGACATGAGACCAGGCATCCCCTGGGCTCCCTTTCTGAATTTCTGCACTCGTACTGTGGAAAGATACGTGTCCCCCAGGGCATGGTCTGGGGGCTTGAAGCCAGCGAAAGATGCATGCGTCTAGGCTGACTGGAAGCCACGCTCCCCAGGAGTCTGTCTCCCAGAGGCCGGGGTGCAAACCCCTCCCGAGGTGCGAACTGATAATTAGGATGTTAACTAGCCAAGCAGTCTGCGGCGTGGGATTCCTAAAAGCAAATGAAGTAGGGTTGTCCCAGATTGCAGAAGTGGATAGCTGTCAGCCGGACCCGGCTGGTCTCAGGGAGCCTGGGAGGGGCTCTAGTTACAGCTGCCCACAGCCCCTGCGTTCTCTGAGGCTGAAGCCTGCTAGGACCGCCACCCACCCATCGCCTTGTGCTGACTCGCCTGCACTGAAAGCTGAGTGCCTGTCACCGTGCTCACAGCCGCTGTGGGCAGAGCCCTGCTCCTTCAACACGCACATTTTGTTCCTGGGAAACCCGAATCCACGTGAACAAAAAACTAGGCACCGGAACCAAGAGTGGGAACAGTCCTGGAGAACCGTCTTCCCAGGGAAAACCTCAATATGCCACGGAGAGGCCCTGTGGGCCCTGGGAAGAAAGAGTCATTCGATATAGAACCCCCCCAGGAGGAACTCATTTGCTGCGACGGTCCACGGAGCGCCCCAGTTGTGCGAATCACAAGAGCCTAGGGCTGTCTTCTGGCAGGTGCCTCCTGTACTCTGCGCACCAGCTGAACCTCCGACTGAATCCTCAGCTCCCACACCGTGCCCAGCTGTCTCTGCCGCTCGAGTCACTACTGCAGGGACTCCAACCTGCCCTGCTCAACCAGACCGCAGGATTTGGGTCCCTCACTTACAGAAAGTGGACCCAATTGAGAACCCAATGAGGACTGTCACTACAAACGGTGGCCCCCTCCTGTGTCTCAGAGGAACACCCGAATCCATGTTTCCCAGGCGGCAGCTCCTTTGCTGGAATGCATGCTCACTGTGCTCTGTTACTGTCTGACATTCATTTGGGTCACACCCCCAGTCTCCAGCAGGACCTCCCTCTACTCACTGCTGAGCCCCTTTATCTTCCCTTCCTTCCTTGTATCTCTGTTCCTGGTGGATTTATCAAATGCCCGCAGGGGTGTCCAGCCTTTTGGCATCTCTGGGCCACACTGGAAGGAGAAGAGTTGTCTTGGGCCACACAGTAAATACACAAACACTAACGAAAACTGAGAAGTAAAAAAAAGATTTGAAGTAAATTTATGATTTTGTGTTGGGCCACCTTCATAGCCATCCTGGGTTGTGTGCCACCCTCAGGTGCTGGGTCGGACACCCCTGGGCCTCATCCCATGGGGACACTGTACTATACTCACCTCTTTATGGATGGACCAAAGGGTCACATGACCAGAGCCACCAAAGAATGCATATCTCACTTTCTCAAGTATTGACATTTCCAAATTGTGGACTATTTCTTCCATTACCCAAATTCATATAACCCAAGGCATGAAGAGCCTTGCTTTGCATTTAGCTAAATGTTTGATGACATGTATAAGCTAGATAATTTTGCATTAGACATAAAATATTGTAACTTCATTAAAACCACATTCTTCTCCTTATGAGGTAGGAAGATTTCTTTGGGGAAATTTTTACATTTTCATTTGAAGACCCCCCAAAAATATGTAGACATAAGAAAGCACAGCATATAACAAGTTATATAAACTTAGAGCTCTTGCTGAAACTTGCTTCTCTGTCAGCTGTTCGCTATGACAATGTTATCGTGGAGCGCTGGAAAGAAAAGAAGCTTATCCAAAGTAAATAAGCTTTTTAAAAAGTAGAAATGTCTGTGCATTTATTTCCATTCAAATTGATTTATTAGGTTTTCATATTTTGTGTGGCAGAAGTGACATTTTTTCTGTCGGGGAGTCTCCAGTGGGCCTGGTTCTCCACTCAAGGAATAGTAACATCTGAACTTCCCCCTCCTTTTATTTCCTCACCCAGCTCCTAGCTTTCACTGTGATTCCCAGGGGAGAGGGGGAAAGCCAAATTTCAAATAATTGAAAGACCGAGTCACATGCACGTGATTCAGAACTGTATGATGTATTAGGCTGGCCAAAAATTCTGTTGTTTTTTCCATAAAATAAAACACATGTTTTTCATTTTCACCAATAACTTTGTTGATCTGGATATTTGGAATATGTCAGCTCTCTCCCACCTGGTAGCACGTTGTTTTCAATGAATGTCTCGATTTGATTGCTATCAACTTCAGCTGGTCTACCCGACCGTGGGGCATTGTCCATCGAGAAATCTCCAGCACGAAACCTCGCAAACCACTCTGACATGTTCCATCAGCCACAGCCCTTCTCCATATGCTGCACAAATCTTTTTTTGCATTTCAGTTGCATTTTTAGCTTTCTTAAAATAATAAAGCATAATATGCTGAAAATATTGTATATTATCTTCCATCTCCAATATTAAAATGGCTGCACAAATATTCACCAATTTTGATGTTTTCTTTAAAATGCACGCTGATGTGACAGTTGTCACAACACAATCTGACAAAATTCTTTCGAATGAAGTTAAAGACAACTAAGTGCTACTAGAGCGAGCATACAGAAAAAACCGAATGAACTTTTTGACCAACCCAGTGTGTTGGTCACTCTCAGTTGGTGACGTGACTCCACACCTGCAGTGAGGTGGGTGATCTAGTGTAAGGCCACCGAGCAAGGGGTGAAGCCCAAATCCAGGTGGCCCAGAAACTGCCACCAAGGAGGCACCAGTTAAGCTCAATGGGACAGCAGGGCGATAAGTGTGACAGGCAGCCAGCTTCTGAGCGCCCAGAGCGGTAGGGATGGGATAAGCAGCAGAGGGGAGGGAGGGGCAGGTGCAGGCACTGTGAAGCACCCTGGGCCACTTTGGGAAGCCACGGAGATAGGCCTTCTCTTCTATGTGACCACAGGGCCCCTCTCCATAAGGGGCCTCCTTCATAGAGTAGACCAGAAAGGTAGGTTGAGGGCGTCCTCTCCTCCCTTCCCCTCCCCATTTCATTCCCTGCTCTGATCAAGCCCAGCTGTTCTGGGTGAATATAAAGGCAGGCTTAAGAGTTATCTGAAGAGTACCTCCCAGGCACTCTGAGTTTGACAGATTTGGAAAACATGGTCGATGATTTAGGAAATTGTCTTCATGTGCGTCTCTGAGCACAGTATGGCCACAAGTCCCACGTTATTGCTTCATTTACGACATCTACCTAAAAATGGTGAAGCAGTAACGGAGCATTAAAAGGTATGTAACATATTAAAAGGTATCTATATCTATGTGTATCTTTCAAAGCAAGACTTTGTTGAGCACCCACTATGTACTGGGTTCTATCCAAGCCTCAAAGGACACTTGATTTAGTAGAAGAGAGAGAGATGTTAACAAAAACGTGTTTCCAGAGCGTGTGATGAGTATAACCTTACAGGTAATAACGAGATACAAGCAAACACACCAAGGAAGGAGTGATCAGATCGAACCAGGAGATTTGGAAAGGCTCCTCAGGATGATCTTTGACCTGAGTCTGTAAGCTGAGCGCCCTGTGCTATGCAGATGAGGCAGGGGAGCGGACAAAGAGGCAGACTGAGGGGTGCAGATGAACGGAGTCAGTGTGATGGGCTCAGGGGCACCCTTGCAGCTCTCTGTGGAAGATAGAGGCAATCAGGGTGGGGAGGTGGGGGAGGGTTTTGTCCAATCTAAGCCATTGGCCTTCTTTCCTTAAGCCAAGGCTGGCTGTGGAAGCAGTAAACAAAGAGCCCGTCTGCAGATTACAGCGAATCATCCCGAGGCAGAGAGAGGGGTGGCTTCAATGGGATGCAGACGGAGGAGTCACTTAGGCAGGCAATTGTCAAAGCTCCTGTGGGGCATGCTGGTGGCCCGAGGTGGCTTTAGACTGATTTTAAATGGAAAAGCGTTATATCTTTAAGTTGCAGCATGTGCGGTAGTAAAGCCGAGCATTACGTGGGGTTTGGAGAAAGGCAGCAATGAGCTGGGAGGCTGGGATGCAGCCCTGAGAAGGAGAAGGAGAGGAGGCGGAGAGGGGCATGCAATGAAGAGAGGGTGCCATGAGGAGGTGATACCGACAAAAGCAGAGAGGAAGTCCAAGGCAACCCTGCACAGAAGCATGCACAAGCATGCCACAGACCCGTCACGCGGGCGCACAAGGAGTCTGGGTGCAAGAGCCACTGTTGTGGGCTCAGGTGCCTGCGGAGCAACGTGGGAGGCCACACTCCTGCTCTGGCTGTGTGAGGCTTCCCTGCTGGTGAGGTGGGGCTGAGCCTTGCTCTGTAGCGGTGCTCTTACAAAAGGGTGCTTGTCTTCTAGTAAAATGTTATCACGTTAGTTTCCTTTTTTCCTTCTTTTGCAGGCTAAAACAAAGGAGCAAGAAGGCTTTCATAGTAGAACACCAATATGTGAAATACAGCAACCTCACATAAGAAAGAATTTTAGTATTTTTTTCACCAATTTTGATGTTTTTTTAATACACGAGGATATGACAGCTGTCACAGTACAATCTAACAAAATTGTTTTTTTAATTACTTTATTGTTGTTCAATGACAATTGTCTGAATTTTCCCCTCACCCCACCGCTGGGGGGAGGGGGGAATTTTTGTATTTTCATACGTAAAATTTACTGAGTTAATATTCTGTGATAATGTCAATACCTTCTACTGTACAGCACTTTAAATGTGCTCTGTTGTTTTATTTTAGTCTCACGACAACTCCGTGAGGGAAGTAGGACAAGGGCTGCTCGCCCTTGTTAGAGACACAGAAACTGGGCCAGGCCCAGGTCAGGCAACAGCCCGTCCCCGGCTGGGAGCCGGGCTGGCGGGACTGGCGCCGGCCTCTGGAGTTCACGGCTTTGTTTAGGGCCCATCAGGTGCACATCAATGCTAACTGAAGTCTCAGTAGCACCTTGAGAACGACGTGAAGTGGGAAATTACTCGGCACTTGACTCTTGAACTTTCAGAAATGAATACGTTAATTTAAGTTTCATTCAGTGTATTTTTATATCATTCCTAGAACCACTGATTCGCTGGTATTAAGTCCTTTTTTCTGAGACCGAGCAAATGTTTTCCTTCAAAGGTAAGGATACCTGGGAGCGGATGAGCTTCATTGTGGTACCCCAGAAGCAGGACATGAGCCCCCATGAGTTGGCAAAGAGAACGACAAAATCATCCAAAAGTGATGGAGCACCAGGGAGAGGACGCTTGGTGAAAACATCCAGAAAAGAGGCTTTTAGCAAAAGGGAACTGCAAAAGAAGGCAGGTGTCAACCCAAACCAAAATACTCCCAGCGTCACTACTCCTACCTAACAACAATCGCACTGGGAAGAAGGTGATTCTGCCACAGACCAAAAAGAAAAAACAGAGGACAGAAGGATATTTGTGAGTGAAAATGTGTGATTTTAAAACTAAAAAAAAAGGTCAAGTGGGAGAATTCTCTGGGAAAAAGTTACAAAGGACTAGAAGTTACACGAGAAAACATGAGACCTGGTGGACAAGTCCAAGGTGGGTAATGTGAGAATGAGGGCAATGCCAGGAACAAGTCACAGACCGAGGACAGGGGAGCTCGTGCGCGCAGGACAGAAACACTGTCCCTGAACCGACCGAAGAAAATAGATCCGAGAGGCTCACTGCTTCAGGCAGAGCGCACGCGTAGCATACCCAGCCCCTGAACTTAAGAAGGAACAAGTTGAAAATGAAACATCAGGAAGACTTGGCTTCTCATCTACATACAACAGAGGACACATGGAAAGTGATAGAATGTTATTAGCTGGTGTAAAGAGAACAGGGCCACCGCCAAAGGATCCGGAAGCCCTCCAAGATACCACCTACCAGCCAGGTTAAAGGAGACATGCTTGCCAAAAGCAGAAATTCAAGTAACTCCCGTTGGGAGGAGTGGGGAATATGTACCTACAAGCACACAGCGAATTAAGACAAAGATGAGAGGAAACAGCAGTGACGATGTGACCCTGCCACATGCACATTTACACGTACGTGGGTAATAACTGGGCGTGCGTGAGATGTACCCCACATAAGCAGTTGTGTAACAAAACAGTTAATGCTGCGAGTGGAAAATCATGTCAACAAAACCGAGGAAATGGGGCGTCCTATTTATATGGGGAGACTGGACTGAGGGAAGTAAAACCCATCTAAAATGCCTCCTGAGGGGTTGGGGTGAAAGCCTTTCTTCCTTACTCAGTAGATATACAGGGGCACTTCAGAGCGTTTGAGAAGGGTGACCACCAGGGAGATGGGAAACCACAGGAGGACTCTGAATTAAGCAGGGGGTGAGGGTAAGAAGATGACTCATAGTAATATCAAATCACAACAAAGAAAGGAAAAGGAAAAGAAAAAACCCTCAGAGTAACATTAGTAGTCACCACAGTCAGATGAAAGAATAAAATGCAATAATGATGTGATGTGATTTTGGAAAATCTGCAGGAAAATATCAAACGTGTATTAAGATGTGCAAATTCTTACTAAGATACTAACAAATAGGCTTTACTATTATATCAAAAGAAAATAATTCTCTATGATTAAGTAGTGCTTACTCAAGGATTTCAAGAATTTTTCAAAATCAGGATATTTTTGAGTAAAAGGCTTTCCATTAACAAAGGAGAAAAACAGATGATTTTATCAGTAGGCACTAAAAAGCCTTTGATAAATTCAGCAGCTACTCTTAATAAAAATTCTAAGTAAAATACCAATAAAAGGAAACTACTTGAATACGATTAAAACTACTTACCACAACTAATTACAAAATTATGAAATGATAAAGACTTTCTCATTAAATTCACATGTAAAGGCTTGTACCAGCAGCATTATTCAACACTGTTTGAAAGTTCTAGAAAATGAAATAAGGCAGGAAAAATGAAATGATCAGTATCGGCTGGGAAAGATGAAAACTTAGTTCATATTTGCTGGTGACATGATTGTGTATCTAAGGAATCCAGACACCACAGGAAAACACAACTGGAATTCGGTGAGGAATTTAGTGAGGTGGCTGAGCGCTCATCAAGGTACCAGAGGCGACTGCTTTGTCCCTAACTGGTAGAAATATTCCATTCACAGCGACGTCGAGAACAGAGACACATTCAGAACCAAGTGAAGCAACACCGAGGGCCCACGTGAAGGGAACTCGGGAGTGTGGCTGAATGACACAGACTTCTAAGTAATTGCACATCCTTGGACAGGAGCACTTCATAGTAAAATGTCAGGTCTCTTCAAATGAATACATACAGGAAATTTAATTCAAACTTTAATGCCAATTTTGAAAGAATGAAGAGTTCGAACAATATAACATTGAAGTCAATGTAGATGAATTCATGTCCAAGAATACTGAAAAATTTTGTAACGGTAGTGAAGAGGAGAATTTGCCTAGTGGATATTAAAATGTATCATAAAACTAATATAATTAAATAGTGACACAGAAATGAAGAAGAAAAAAATCCTGAAATATGTATAGAAGAACTTATTCTATTATAAAGATAGCATTTACATCCTGTGGAATAAGTATAGCGTAAATAATTAATAATGTTGGAACACTATTTCACACAATCCTAACACAAAATTCTAAATGGATAAAAGACTTAAATGTAGAAAATCATAGAACCACTATTTTATAAAAGGAAACTCAGTTTATACACTCCCAGGAGTTGGCGAGGCGTCTTAAACCAAGCGGAATGCCAAAGCTCCGAAGTAAAGACAGACACACCTAACTGAGTGTGATGGTCAGTGTCACTAGTCAGCTGGGCTGGGCTCCGATGTCCAGACGGCCGAGAAAACATGATCCCTGGGCACATCTGGGAAGACGTTTCTGGAAGAGACAGGCCTGTGAAGCCGTAGACTAAGTGCAGAAGAGCACCTGCACCAGTGGGGAGGGCATCGCCCAGTTCTTGGGTGTCGGAGCAGACTAGAGACCCAGCACAAAGACCAAGCCTCCCACTCCTCCAGCTGGGGCATCATCCTTCCCTGGCCACCCTCAGATGCCAGCTCCGGGCCTTCGGACAGCGACCGAATTATGCCACTGGCTGATAGGAGGTGGTGGGACTCCCCCTTCCCTGTCTCTTTTAAAATATATTCTCCCTTTTACGTATGTCTAGATACAGCCTTCTGCTCCCGATTCTCAGTGGAACGCTGAGGAATACACCGGTAAAAATGTTAAGCTTTGGTATGGTGGAGGATACACAGACCACATCAACAGACCCATGAACTGATTTTTACCGGGTGTACATATGTAACATTTGTGTCTTTATTAAACAGAAAGCTCATGGAAACTCATGGAAACAATGGGAAAGGAATGTGAATGGGTGCTTCACAGAAAGGCAAATTCAAATCACTAGCATTCACATGAAAGGCTTAACCTCCAAAGAAATCGAGGAAATAAAAATAGGCTAACAATCAATCAATAATCATTTAAAATTTTGATGTTATCTACTGCTCTTAGGGATGCTGTAAAAAAAGGTACCTTCTGACAAATTGGTGAAAGTATAAATTGTTACAGCATTTGGGGAACATAACTGGTAGGTCTATTAATATTTAAAATAAACATGTCTTAGGCCCAGCAAAAACACTCTTAGAAAACAAGGCTTTTCAATATATAGAAGAATATGATGTTTATGCAATATTGTTTTAGTGGCAAAGGAGGGAAACAGAACGCGTTCAAGAATAGTTGGGTGACCTGCAGTACATTTTCAACATGTGATAACGTGCACTCATTGAAAGAATGAAGTGGATAGTTAATGATTTGGAGGGATTTCCATGAAGTGTAGCTGAATGAGAGGCAATGCTTGATGAATACAATAGGCTGTCTTTTCCTTAAAACGAAAGTGACTCTTCTAGATCCCTGGTTACTGTGTACTTGGCGCGTGTTTCCAGTTCCACTCGGCCGCTGTGTGATACTCTTCCTCACCCTCCTCTCCTTTTATCAAGTCCTAAGCCAGCTTCCCACGCCACCTTCAGGCCGCTTCCTTTCTGGGAAAGGCTTCCCTTTGCCTGCAGCCGAAGTTGGGGTTCCTTCTTATTCGCTCCCTTACATCTTCTCCCTCTACTGCAGCTCTTAGGATGTGTTATAGTAATTATATTGTGGTGTTTCCCTCTCACTAAATTCTGCTTTGTGCAAACAGGGACTATCTTGTTCACCCTCAGCTTCTTTCGTTGCTCCTAACATTTTCTAGGGGTTCAAAGGTCAATTAGTATCAATTGAGTGAATGAATGACTCCATCGGAAGGTTCTCAAGCATGGGGTCAATGTCATTTGCTTCATATGGAGCTTCCTCCATGCCTAGAGGAAGGTTGGTTCCACCAGGATGCTTGTTGAGTGACTATGTGAACAGATGGCAGAAAGTATCAGATTGATCGCTGTGGTATGAGAGAGATCTAACCACTTCCTACAGTAGACTTAGCTAATATTCAAGATGCTAGGTCAGGTATGGTGTTCAAGGGAATCCGAGCTGGTAAACTGGACAGTTGGGGATGGGGCTGTGTCTTATTTACTTAGGTCTGCCTTTCCTCCACAGGTCACCAAATGTTCGGGGGTGAACGTACTTACAACCAGGGCTTTTGCTGAAGACATGGGTTTACACAGCTCTGTA
>VMDR010032423.1:0-11711 GCA_007922815.1 Macrotus californicus
TTTATAATGGAAAATGCATTTAAGACTATAACAATGTCCACTGCATGCTAATTTCTGATAATGTAGTAATAGTTGAAAATTTAGTGAGAAGGTAATATCTTAGGTTTTGATAATGTACTAAATAACATAATTCTAAAATTTTAATTCTGTTGATACTGATTATGTTGTTTATATGAGCAATTTGTGTGACTTATCTTCTCTTGGCCAGAATGATGCATGAGACTGTCAACATTAATTTGCTCTTCCAAATTATTATATCTAATTAAATTCAGCTACTTGAGTGGTTGGCATAATATTGTGATTTCTCATATACACTCTTTCTCAAAGCTCAGCTTATTTTATGTGGATTTAAAATTTTTGGTAGAAGAATTTATAAAGATGATCAAGAGTAACAATATTTTTAGGAAATGAAGGGAGCATAATGTTTGGGTTAAAGACACAATGTAACTTAAACATGTTAAGGGTCATTTTGCTATATCTAATTGTGGTAACGTGTATAGAGAAGACTTTACCCCAGATTTGCAAAAAAGTTGTTTTATCTAGTCACCGTTCAGCCTTTCATTCTTTGTGCATGGTTTCACTTGCTGAATTTTGACTTACACACACACACAAAACCACAATCTGAATACCATTAGATGTCACAACATGTCAACATAGGAACATATTTGTTCATATTTACAGAAAAAAAACCGTATCCAATTGTGTTTCTCCTTGATATAGAATGAGGCATTTTCCTTTCCCTTCTTTCTTTCCTTCCTTCCTCCTTCTCTGCCTCCTCTTCCTTCCTTCCTTCCAATACAAACCCTTTATTAACAGTTAAATAACATCCCCATTGGACAAGTGAAACACCCAGACACACATACAGTGCAGCTTGGAAGCCTCTTCCTCTGACTCCCAATAGGAGCACATCACCCTTGCTTAATGGGACCTTTCACGGAGCAGATGATGGGGCACTTGTGCTGTCCATGAATTTACACACACCTGAATGCACTGTCCCTGGGAGCTGGGCCTTCCCAGCACTTGGTGACTCTGGCTAGCTTGATAGGTTGCAAATAGCTCTTGATGGTGGTGCAGAGATGACTTCTTTTTTGGATCAGAACTTAAAAAAAAAAGGTCACTGGCTTGTCTTTAATTAGTTCTAAAATTTAAGCTTTTAAAAGTGTAATCAATCAGAAGACAAGGGTGTAGGGGAATACGTCCCTCGTAAACTCACATCTTATTCTTTTGATTGAAGAAAATGAGATAAAATTCTATAGTTGAAATACTTCCTCTAAATCAACTAGATGGAAATGATTTCCTGCAAGTCATTCACTGGACAGATGATAGTCATGCAATTCCTACTTGTTTGTAACTTAGAAAAGCACAACAAATTTTCTCTTCTTTTCTAACATTTTTATGAGTTTATCTGAGCCAAATTGACAACATATGCCAAGGAGCAAGATCTCAATTACTCCCATGACATACAAACTTTAAAACCTAAAGGTACAAAATATTAATATAGATGGAGGCACATCTAGGCGTGTGTGCCGTGTTGTCAAATATGATGTTTGAGCTGCGTGTGCACCTTTTGTAAGACCTTGCAGACATCGAACTGTTTCACAGGACGCAATCCTTTCCCTGTAACGGCACTTCCAGACAGGACCCGAAACCGTCCAGTCAGGCTGCACTTTGACTGACTGATTTTCAAAAAGGATCAAAAATCCTTTTGTATAAAAAGTAAAAAAAAAAAAAAAAAGGCTCCACCATATTGTAGTGGTCCTTTAAGACCTCCCACATGGCTACTCTGACTGACAGGTCTGACATCCCTCAGGATTCCCACAGGATTATGGCTAATTACTTAGAAACAGTTAAACCCATCGAAAGCCAACCAGTAAGTAGGAACGTATGTGAGGAGTGATCTCATCCTGGGTTTCTCAAGGAGACAACACAGACATGGAAAAAGAAAGAAAGGCAAAGATAGTAATTGATGGTTTTTATTCCAACCATCTTTTCTCTTTCCTCTCTGTCTCTCTGTTTTGATCTTTGGGATTTCAGAGTAAATGAGAACTCTCTGAAGGATATTAGTGTATATTTATGGTACAGGTATTTGGTTTATGAAATCACTAAACTTTATCAGAAACTAAAGCCTCAAAATTTTAATAGGCAGTATCCTAGAATGATATTTATTTTGTATACTATTGAGAATGTCTCTGGAAAGGTAAAAAATACTTAATTGTAGGCAGTTAGTTGTTTAGGGAGAGATTTTTTAATTATTTAAAAAAAATCCTCACTTGAGGATAGGCTCATTGATTTTTAAAGAGGGGGTAAGGGAGGAAGAGAGGGAGACAAACATCGATGCAAGAGAGAAACAGTGCACTTTGGCTGGGACTGAACCTGCAATTTAGGTGTGTGCCCTGACTGGGAATCGAACCCGTGACTTTCCTTCCGGTTTATGGGAGGATGCTCCAACCAATTGAGCCACACCAGTCAGGGTGGGAAAGATTTTTAGAAGGCAGTGGGTGATGAATTTCAAGACTTTTTAATTTATAAGTTAAAAAAATTATCAGTCTTTCTTTTGTTATGTGTGCCTTGAAAATTCTTTCCTATCTAGATGTGTCATAAGGATATTTTTATATTATCTTAAAAATTTGAGCTTGGCATTTTCACACTTACAAATTCATAACCTAGAGGTTATTTTTGCCCGTGGTGTGAGATGCTTTAATTTTATTTTTTCAGCCGGAAGGAAAATGGTCCATCAGCGTGGCTGTTCCAATGATTTGTTTAGTGAAAGCTGTGTGCTACAAGCTGTGCCTCCCTGTATACGTGGTTCTATTTCTGAACTCTTCAGGTTGTTATTTACATACCTGGAGGCAGACAACCAGAATTCACATCTCAGTGCCACTGCTGACGAGTGGTGTGATCAGCTGGACTGTGGTGGTTTTCAGGGTCCTCTGGTGGGGACAATCACGACTAGATTCTTAGGTATTATGTCTACAGGCCAAGTGGTAGAAATGATTACTTATCCCCTCTGCATATCAATTTTCTTATGTCTAACATGGTGACAATAGTGACTTTCAGGGTCCTTAGGAAGATTAAATGAATTAATATAAAAAGAATTTAGCAGAACCAGAATTGCCATGTAATTGATGGATAAAAATGGAAGATAGTAGTAGTATTATATTTTCCAATTTTGTTGTGGATATTAGGATTTGAAACATTTGTGCATATTTGTATATGCTTGCATTGGATGCTTATTTAGTGTGAAATATTTATAAATGTCATAGGCACACTTTAATATTTTAAATTAGGCATTAGAAATCCAGTATCTCTGTTAGTCATATTTTCTCTATCGAGTACATTATTTGAATTACTAATCATGATATTGACTTTTTGAAGAGAACAGGCAAAAGCCCAGAATGGCTGGACTTTTTAATAGCTGAAGTTGACTGAAAATTTACATGCAACTGGTAAGAATAAAGTGGGGTTGAAAGGGGAAGTGTGGAGAAAAAAAAAGTCATGTTCTGTTTGTTCCTTCTGACTCCAGCTCATTTAATGAATTGAGTAAAACTATATCCCACAAAAAATATAATATTGGATTAATTTCTGTAAAATAGACAGGAATTAATATATTCTTAAATACGAATTAAGGAGGTATGTTCACTTTGATCTTCACTCCCTTGACTAGTTTAGAAATAAAGCAATAAAACCATGCTTGCTGATCTCCCAGGAGCAAGTCTGGGGCTCTTTCCTGGATCTTACTTTTGCCATGTGGGTTTATGCCTTCTCCTCTGAAACAGGGCTCGTGTGTCATCCATAACAGGGTGGAACTGGTTAAGGTCAGAACAAAGGAAGAGTATAAAGTTTTTCAAGGACAAATCTTTCAGTGAGACTCAAAGGCAATCCTGAGGGTCTTCAAAGTTTTAAAGAAATACTATTTTTTGGCAAAGACACATGGGAGCATGGAAAGATAGAAACATGTCTGGAGTTGTAGCGTGACTCCAGATCTTAGGCCTTGTGAAACTGGAATAATTCTAACTGAACAAGCAACAGCGGCTCTGCTGACCTGGTCATTTGTCGTTTTTGCCAGAGAGGGTACCTGTACCTTTCTGCTACTGTCCTTTTAGCTCTTCTGTGTGGGTCTGATGTTTATACCCCCTCCCAATGAGGAGCTTTCACAGAGGAGGATTGGAGGACAAAGAGAATCAAGGAACCTAAGGAGCAGAGACAAAAATCTTCACGTAAGATTTTAAATTATTTCTCCCCACTCTGAAACACAAAGGTGAAGAAGGAAATTTGGCAGGGCAAAATAAACTTGAAGGTAAAATTGTGTGGCAAAAATCAAGTCCTCATGCATGCCAAAGCCTGAACAAACTAAAAACAACTGTTACCATGAAGATATGGTTGAGGGTGTAGCAAAAAGAAATTGTACATAAAAAAGAGTGGAAGAATTAGGAGCAATGTCCGAAGGAAAGGAATAGTTAGATGTCATAAAGTCATATGATTGAGTGAGCTTGTCCTATCAAATTGGGCACATTATCTCCTGAAGATGTCACAAAGGCAGGTGACCTTTCTTACGTCTAGTTTCTTCAGAGCTGCCCTTTGGATAAGCCAGTGCTTTGTCCAAATCACCTGGTAGAGATGATACAGCAAGAGGAATGCCATCTTTACATGGCCATTATCCAAAGGACGGGGCTGTGAGTAGGACACTTAAAATTTCACTAATTAGCTAGAACAGGTAGAAGTGTTACTCAGATACTGGCTAACTACCAGTTTAATTAAAAAGAAGTTCAATGAGACAACTGTGTCACTGAAAAAAAAATGAAATAGCATTAACAGAGGCATCAGAATGAAGCCTGGATTTGATTTGAGCTAAGCCAAAGACAAAGGAGAAAGCTGTGCTGAGGAAAATGTGAGATGAACTTTATTTTATGACATTTTCTTCTGTCTATGAGTGCCATCTAGAAAGAAGCTCAGGACATTGGACTTTCAGTCTGACAAAAAAAAGATCTACAGGAAACAAATAATAGTAACCTTCTTAGAAGAAAGGAGGAAAAGGAAGCGTGAACTTTTGTAGCAGAGGCAAAAATACTCAAAAAAAGATTTTACTTGAATTTTCTCTACTCAGAAAGACAGGAAAGGAAAAACTTAAAGGTAAAAAATTGCATGGTGAAAGCCAAGTCTGCCGTAGGCTGGGGGCTCGAGAAGAACTAGGTCACCAGAAACATATGGTTGGAAATGGAGCAAAAGGTTTGGGGGGAAAGGGGTGGAAGAGTTATGAGCAATATCTGAAAAAAACAGCCAGATGTCACTAGTTTTAATAAGTGCTCAATGTCTTCAGTTCACATCAAATAATTCCTAAATGTTTCTGTTAAGAGAAATATAGCAAATTAAGGAGTCCTTCCTTCCAAGTTGGACAGCTTCTACTATAGTTCCGAGAAAACTTAACCAGACTTCGTTTTGTGTATTGTCACTGAAGATACTTTTCTTACGAAGACTTTAATGCTGACCTCTGCAATAGTGCCGTTTTTTGTTTTGTTTTTTTTAAATGAGAAGAGCCATGTCGTTATACATACACAAACCACTTTCTAATGCTCTTTAACCTCATGCCATTTGGACTTGCCTCTCTATAGAAAGATATTTCATATTTCAGTAAGTGGCCCATTACCCTTCCATACAGAAAGAGCCTCATTTTTTTCCCTAAGCACTGAGCCTCTTGTTGGACATCTCTGGAGTCTGTACTGATACAACAACCATGGAGCTCTTCAGCAAATGGCAGCTCCAAACCAGCGCCAGTTCCAACCCTCAATCATCCAACCCCAGCTAGCAGCCGACATTGTTTACACAGTGGTAATCAACAGGGTAAATTTAGAATGCCCGAGAATAAATTATGATAAATTCCCTGCTTTAGGATGATAACTTAATGGAGCAGACAGTGACTATCTCCGAAAGAGAGAGTGAATTGATGAACCTTCTCTTCAGGGAACAATTAGGGTAGAGCTCTTTGCTGTAAAATTCAAAATTCGTTTATTTTCAGCTAGTTTGGGCACATTTCTTCTCTTTTAATTCAGAGTTTATGTTTTAAAAGTTAAAAATAATTGTGGTCTTTTGTAGGTCCAGGAATAAACTGTTTACAGCAAGAGAGTACCAGGGTCTCATTGGGGGGACGATCCTTCCTGGTGTTCATTCCCCCAGTGTGACCTGCTGCTCTCCAGGACAAGTCCTGGAAAGTGTGCCAGATACGCAATTCTTAAACAGCTTCTTTTCTCTATAGTTAGGGTGACTGGCTAATATCCCTTTGAGTCTATCAAAGCAATCTTTTTTGTGTCCTTGGAATTTTATTTCCACATGTGGGACTGCGTCGTCTGTACGGAATTCATTGCTCACCTTTGACTTCAAAATCTGCACCAGCAGCGCTGAGTGAACAAGATAGCGGCCTAACGGATAGATCTAGTTCATTTCCATTTCCATCCATCTCTGACCCTTTTCAATTCCTTTCAAGTCAGCTTAACGATTTCATTTTTCACTCTAATGCCTTTAGCTATTTCATCAGAGGTTACATTTCCCAAAGTGTGCATTTTCTCAAGATTGAGATCATGGAACAATGCTTTTCTTATTTTTAGTTCTCAGTATGTCAAGTTCTGGTTGTTGGAACAGAAGCTGAAGGGGATAAAGTCAACACTCATTAAACAGATCTTCAGTGATAACACACACATTCATCCCCTTTAGAACTTACTGTTCTTGCTATTCCCTCCAGGAGTTCCATGAAGCACAGGCTTTTCTCGTTGTGAGTGGGATAGCAGTTTAACACAGTGGTGAGACTATTTGAATCTGGACTCAGGCAGAACTGGGTTTTCATCTCTAATGTGTGGTCTTGGTTGAGTTACTTAACATCTCTAATGCACATTTATAGGATGGGATTAATAACGCTGACCTAGAACAAATGCTTGGGATGTGAGAATGATAAATCCAAAGAACTAGGTGGCTCTTGTTAGAATAGCCATCATCAAGACAAGAGATGATGAATGCTGGTGAGGATGTGGAGAAAGACAACCCTTGTGCACTGCCGGTGGGATTGTAAACTGGTACGGCCAAAGGACATGAAAACACCATGTGGAAAGATAGCTGCACCACCTTATTTACAGCAGTGACATAATTTATAGCAGCCAAGACATGGAAACAGTGTCATCAGAGGGTGATTGAATCATGAAGTTGTGGTATATATTCAGTGGAATGTTATTCAGTAATGAAAAAAACCCCAAGGAAATCCAGCAATTTGTGACAATATGGATGGAACTTGAGGGCATTATGTTAAGTAAAGTATCAAAGACAAATACTGTGTAATGTCACTTATATGTGGAATATAAAAACACACAAACAGAACGAGAACTACACTATTGGAAAAAGAGATGAGATTTGTCATTATCAGAGGCACCAGGAGGAAGAATTGCTGGAAGGAACTGAACAGGTCCAAATTTCCAGTTACAAGATAAATGAGTGATGGGGGTGCAATGTAATGGACACCGTGGTAACAATGATAAATACTTATGTGTGACGTACAGGAACGTTGTTAAGAGAGTAGATCCTAAGAGTTCTCAACTCAAGGAAAAAATTATTTTCTTTTTCTTCTTTTTATTGTATCCATAATGATGGACGCTAACTAAACTTACTGTGGTGACCATTTCACAACACGTGTTGGACAGACCATTATGCTCTACACCTGAAACTTACACAGTGTCCTATGTCAATTAGATCCCAATAAAACTGGAACAAATTTTTTAAAAGAATTTGGTGCTTAATGAGCATGCACTCAGTATCAAATATAATGACTGCTTTTCTGTTTTTAATCCATGATGACCATGTTTCTCTAAGTTATTTGTGGCATCTTGAACTGTTTCCAATAATTATGATCTGGCTATAAGAAAAGTGGTATGTAGTAGAGGCAAATGTACAATACGGTACATGCGAAAGTGCTTTATAAACTATAAAGTACTATATAAATATTACTATAATCACGAGAATATACTTTATTACCCAAAAGTAATGATAGTAGTAGTGCATCTTGAAGCACACATGACGAAGTGTGGCACTGATACAGAGGACAGGAGGACGGCAGTGTCAGAATAGAAGTGGCAAAATGATCCCAGAAGAAAAATAAACTTTGGCCAATGCATCAAACTCTTGCATTTGATTGCAAATGACAGAAATCTGACTCACACCAACTCTGTTCTGCTCTGTCTACCAGAACTGGGTCAAACACTGATTCTTGGAGTAGATGATGGGATCAGCTCTGCCAGAATTATATAGATTGAGATTGGAAGAGCAATGAACCTTGGCCAGGTAGCTCAGTTGGTTAGAGCATCGTCACAATGTGTCAAAGTTGCGGATTTGATCCCCAGTCAGGGCATATACAAGAATCAACCAGTGAATGTATATATAAGTAGGACAACAAATCTCTCTCTCTCTCTCAAATAAGTTTTTTAAAAAAGAACAATGAATTTCCAATTGGGATGCTCTTGCTGAAAAAAGGAGAAATGGAAGCTCCAGGAAGGATTCCACCAAAGAAGCCTCCCATCTCAGAGAGTCCTTTGTGTCCATGATTAGTGGCTTCAAAAGCAAAACATCTTCAGATAGTCTTTCTTATCCTGTGAAACAGCATGAACTTGCATCCAGATCTTTCAAGCCCACTTGCCACATTTATGATGTTTTATTTACTGAAAAACTGATAATGATGAAAATTTTCCAGTTATAAAAATTACTATTCAGAAACTGAATAAATACATTAAGAAAATTGACACATTAAGAGTTAATGAAATGTGTGAGAACTATATTTTACAATTATATGCAAAGATTCAGTTTCTGCCCTGGCTGCTGTGGCTCAGTGGATTGAGCGCTGACTTGAGAACCAAAGGGTCACCGGCTTGTGTCCCAGTCAAGGGCACATGCCTGGGTTGCAGACCGGGTCCCCCATTGGGGGTGCATGAGAGGCAATCACACATTGATGTTTCTCTCCCTCTCTTTCCCCTTCTCTTCCCCTCTCTCTAAAAATAAATAAATAAATAAATAAATTAAAAAAGATGCAGCTTTTCTAATTCATGAAAAAAATCTTATTGCTAAATTGGCAATTTCTTTTCTTGACTCATGTAAAATATGCTCCAATTTGTGGTTCAAAAAACGAGTTAAGTGCAAAATATTTTATTCAGAGAGCTTCAGTCACAGTAGAAACTTGATAAATACTTTTTGACTCCTGTGTTGTTACTGTTCACCCAATGCCATCACTTTAGCGGTCCACAGGATAATTACCATATGTGTACAGACCGCACTCCTATCATTCACCTTGCTTTCCATGTATCCCATAAACATAGTTATCAATTCTATTTATTTAATTTCAACTACATGTTCACACTGAATTTCAACACAGTGCCTTGCATTTACTGTTTCCTCACTCTCTCCCCAAGACCACTCTTTCTCTTAGGTCCATTTAATATTTAACTGCAACATTAAGAAAAAATTCTCCCCCAAGGATATGCTTATTGATTAGAGACAGAGACAGAGAGAGAGAGAGAGGAACATTGATGTGAGAGAGAAACATCAGCTGGTTCCTACCATAGGCACCCCGGGGATCAAACAGGCAACCTAGGTACGTGCCCTGACCGGGGATCGAACTTGCAACATTTTGCAACTTGCTCTATGGGATGATGCTTTAACTAACTAAGCCACTCGGCCAAGGCTAAGTACAACGTTTATAAACATCAATATTTCATTTCCCTGATCTGGAAGCTCTTTCTGCATGTTGGCACAAAACATGGCCTCCCCCGAAATGTGAGAGCTGTGGTGTTCTGTGGTGCTGTCGGCTGGCAGGGCTGTGTCTTAGGAGGTGTGGGCCAGGCCCACCGCAGTGGTTCTTAATATTTTGGGGAATCGTAGAGCTTTTTAGAATCTAATGAAAGCTTTGAATTCTTTACCTTAGAAATACCCATATGCACACATGTTTACGAATATTTGCTTAGAATTTGGGGACCTTAGGAAGCTACTTATGGAGTCCTCTGAGGGGTCCTTGAGATTTGTTAGAGCTGAAGCCAATCTAGAGTTTGCCTCCACATTTTAGAGAAAGTCTCTGATACAGTGACAAGACATTTCATAGTCCTGGGGTAACTCTCGGTCACCCATTCTTTTCAATCACTCATTTATCTGTTCACTACTTATTTGCTCATTTGTTTATTCTGTAAGTTAGATGAGAAACAACACCGTGACAAGGACTTTAGGAGGGTGTAGCATGTTCAGGAGAAGTCATTCGTTCAGTAACAGCATTTACTACATGCCATACACTTTGCCAAAGAATTTAAGGTGTCACCATTTTGGAAGAGGATGCAATGAACGGCAGCTGTCATTAGGAAATGAAATAGAAGGAAAGGAAGAAAACCCGATGCACGCCTGCAAGCTACCAGACCTCCCCACCTGATTCTAAACCTCTCCAAGTCTTCGTCCCCTTCTACCAGCAGGACAACCGAAGTTATGACGGAGCAGACAGCTTTCCGCAGTCAGCTTTATCCCACATTTCAATATATTTGACCCAAAATTCTCTTTCCAGGAGCTTGCCCCTTATGGGTCTTTAAGACTGAAAATACTGACTTTGAAAGCAATGATGAAAGGAAAAAGGTCTTTCTGTATGGTTGGGGAGGTTGGGGACACATAGGTGATTTTACAAGTCGGCAATTGCAAGGGTATGTGTGCTGGAGCGATTGGCAAAAGATCAAGGAAACTTGGAAAAGAGACATTTTGTTACAGTTTTAGATATAATTATGAAGCATAATTATTACCAGGAAATCCTAACTCCAATATCTTATTCAAATGGGTTTCTAGAAGTGTATTTGTCTGCATTTTCTTCCTCTCTTTTTGTATGAAGAATTAGCGCTGGTTCAATTTTCTTCCTCTTTTATCTTTTGGTATTTTTAAAAATTTCTCGGCTGTTATTTTCACACAAGCACATTTAGAAAAAAATCATCCAGTTTATCTTAGTGTCATATTTTAATCAGTGCATTGGTATTGTGGGCATTCATAGCCAAAGGAGTTACAACACAAGCCTAATTTTGTGAATATTTGATAATTTGGGAAGATTGTAAGCCCTGAAGACTAAGTCTTCCTTATAAAAATAGGAAGTGATAAAATATATGGCGCATATAATTGTAGGTTAGTTTCAAGGAATAAATCTCCATATTCTACATTTTTAAAACAAGCCTCAGATGCTTATGTGGTACAAGTTAGAGAATGAAGTTATTATTTGAAAATAATGTAAGATTTTACACATATATATATATATAATCTCCTAAGCTTTACCCTTGCTATTGTTTTCTATTCCACACTGCTCTCTACACTAAGAGAAAAACTATAGATGGAGCAACCATGCACGCGAAGCAGAACTCTACAAGCAGATGTCTTCCACCGCTGAAACCCTGCCAAGGACCAGCTGTGCAGTCTACGTTCAAAGAAGGAGCGGTTATCGCTGGGTATCCCACTCCTGCTTGCCACATACCAAGTAAAATTAATGGCTAAAAAATTCAGCTTGACTTTAAAACAAAACTTTAAATACTAATACCTGATCTTTATCAGGCTATTATAGCAAAAATAACATTTCTATGCCAGCTGCCGATATCTATTCGTAAAAGAAAGGGGCTGTACTTTGACCATCACATTGCAGGCCAATAAAACCCCAGCTTAAACCGCTCCTCAGACAA
>VMDR010032424.1:0-11709 GCA_007922815.1 Macrotus californicus
GCAATGCAGTGATTTAGCGTGATTTTGTAAAAAATAAATAATTGGATTTATAGAGATGAAAGTGTTCAACATAATATATGAAATATAATTGTTTTTAATATTGTACATAGTAGGATTCTCAAAACAATAAATTAATGGAACTAATACATAAATAAAGTCTTAAAACATAGTAATTTAAATTTAAGTATTAGTTATCAGAAAATATTTGAAATGACAGAGGTAGATAATTTTTATGATTTAACTTAACATTTTTTTAATTTTTTAATTTTATTGTTTAAGAAATTACAGTTGTCTACTTTTTCCATCTTTGACCTCCTCCACTTAGCCTATCCAACACTTCCATAATCAGTCTCCACACCGTTGTTTATGTTCATGGGTTCTTCATATATGTTCTTTAACTAATCCCTTCACCTTATTTAAGACCCCACCTCCCCATTCCCCACTTACAACTGTCTGTCGGTTCCATGATTCTGTGTATCTGGTTCTACTTTGCTCGTTAGTTTATGCTGTTTTTTTAATATACAAAATCTTTATTATATTTTTCCATCACCATTTAGTCCACTTATACCTCCTCCCCTGCCAGCAATCACCACACTGTTGTCCATGTCCATGGATCCTTTTTCCTTTTTGCTCTATTCCTCCACACCCTAATTTCCCACTCCACTAGCTGTCATCTCCATCAATGAGTTTGTCTGGTTTGCTTATTAGTTTAGTTTGTTCACTAGGTTCCACCTGTAAGTAAAATCATATGGCACTGTCTTTCTCTGACTGGCGTATTTCACTTAGCATAATGTTCTCCAGGTCCATCCATACTGTTGCGAAGGGTAAAATTTTCTTCTTTTTTTAAGGCCGAGTAGAATTCCATTGTGTAAATATCCCATAGTTGTTTTATCCACTCATCTATTGATGGATACTTGGGCTCTTTCCATATCTTGGCAATTGTAAATAATAATACAATTAATATAGATATGCTGACATTCTTTTGAATTAATGTTTTGGGTTCCTTTGGATATATTCTCAGCAGTGGAATTGTTGGGTCAAAAGGCAGATCCAATTTTAATTTTTTGAGATAACTCTATACTACTTTCCACAGTGGCTGCACCAGTCTGCATTCCCACCAACAGAACAAAAGGGTTCCTCTTTCTCTACATTTCACCAGCATTTATTGTTTGATTATTTATTGATGAAAGCCATTCTGACAGGTGTAAGATGATATCACATCGTGGTTTTTATTTGCATTTCTCTGAAGATTATTGACATTGAGCAGCTTTTCATATGTCTATTGACTATTTGTGTGTCATCTTTGGAGAAGTGTCTATTCAAGTCCTTTGCCCATTTAAACTTTATGGTTTAATGAAATCTGATTTGTTTATTTTTCCTTTTGTTTCCCTGGCTTGGGCAGATACATCTGATAAAAAGTTTATATGAGCCATGTCCAAGATTTTGCTGACTATGATTTTTATGCTTTGGGATCTACCATTTAAGTCTTTGTTCCATTTTGAATTTACTCTTGTGTGTGCTGTAAGAAGGTGGTCTAATTTTAATTTTCTGCACATATCTGTCCGATTATCTCAACACCACTTATTTATTTTTTTAAAGGTTTATTTATTTATTTTTAGAGAGGAGAAAGAGAGGGAGAGAAACATTAATGTGTGGGGCTTCCCCTCACATGTCGCCCACCAGGGACTTAACCCACAACCTAGGCATGTGCCCTAGACATGGAATTGAACCAGTGACACTTTGGTTCACAGGCCAGCACTTGATCCACTGAGCTACACCAGCCAGGACCCCAACACTATTTATTGAATGGATTATCTTTAGTCCATTGTAGGTGCTTGCTTCCTCTCAAATATCAATTGACTATAGAGGTATGGAATTCAAGAGGAGGGAAAGCTCCCAAGCTCATTTTACAAGGCCCACATTATCCTATTTCCAAACCCAGATAAAGACACTACAGAGAAAGAAAATTACAGGCCAATATCATGAATTAACATAGATGCTAAAATCCTCAAAAAATATTAGTAAACTGAGCACAGCACAGCAATGTATCAAAAAGATCATACACCATGATCAAGTGGGATTTATTCCAGGAAAGCAAGGATGGCACATTAGAAAATCAGTAAATGTGATTCACCACATAAATAAAATAAAGGATAAAAGCCACATGATTATATCTATAGATGCAGAAAAAACTTTTGATAAAATCCAATACCGATTTATGATAAACACTCTCAGCAAAGTGGGAATAGAGGGAATATCCCTAAACTTAATAAAGGCCATGTATGACAAACCCACTGTCAGCATCATACTCAATGGGCAATAACTATAAACGTTCCTCTCAAGATTGGGATGAAGACAAGGATGTCTTCTTTCACTTTTCTCATTCAACATAGTACTAGAAGTCATAGCCACGGAAATCATACAAGAAGAAATAAAAGGTGTCAAAATTGGAAAGGAAGAAGTAAAACTCTGTTGATTTGCAGATGACATGATACTGTACATAGAGAACTCTAAAGATTCTACCAAGAAACTACTACAAGTGACAAAGGAATTCAGCAAAGTAGCAGGATACAAAATTAATATTCAGAAATCGATTGCATTTTTATATGCTAAAAATGATCTAACAGAAAGGGAAGTTAGGAAAACAATCGCATTCACAATTGTTTAAAAAAGAATTAAATATGTAAGGATAACATATCCAAGGATATAAAGACCTGTACTCAGAAAATTATAAGACACTGAAGAAAGAAACTGAGGAAGATACAATTAAGTGGAAGCACATACCATGTTTGTGGATAGGATGAATTAACACCATTAAAATGTCCATACTATCCAAAGCAATGTATAGATTCAACACAATTCCTATAAAAATTCCAATGACATATTTTGTAGAACTAGAACAAATACTTCAATTTATATGGAACCACAAAAGTCCTCCATAGTAACAGAAATCCTGAAAAAGAACCAAGTTGGAAGAATCGACTCCCTTTCCTCTCCTTCTGGTATCCCTATGATGCAAATATTGTTACATTTTATGTTGTCACAAAGCTCTCTTAGATTATCCTTCTGATTCTTTTTAAAATCTTTTTAAATTTCATTGCTCTGACTTGGTTTTTTTTCCACATTGTCTTCCAAATCACAGATTCCATCATCTGCTTCATCTATTCTGCTTTTAATTTCTTCTTGTGTATATTCTTCATTTCAGATATTGCATTCATCATTCCCAACTGGTTCTTGTTCATAGCTTCTATGTCGTTTTTCATGCCGTTGTATTCTCATTAAGTTCCTTGATCATCCTTATGACAATTACTTTGAGTTTTGTGTCTCATGATTTGCTTGTCTCAATTCCACTTAGCCTTTTTTAGGGGGATGCCTCATTTTCTTTCATTTGAAGGTTGTTTCTTCGTTTCCCCATTTTAGCTCTCTCTCTTTTTTCTATGTATTAGATAGATCTTCTTTGATTCCCTATATTGTGGGGAGCACTTATGTGGTAAGAATCTTGTGTGACCCCGGTGGTACAGCATCCCTGATCTCCTGATTTGGATGCTCTGGGAATGCCCTTTTGTGGGTTAAATGGGATCTCCTATTGTATTTGGGCCATGAATATTTTTGGCTTGTTCATTGGTAGGGTCTCCCCTCTGGCTGGCTGATTACGAGGCTCAGTCCCATAACATCTTGTATGCTGTTGTAGAGGTGCTGGCAGAACAAATCAAAATGACACAAAAAATTAAAGAAAGCAAGCAACCCCACCACCACAACAACAGCAATTCAGTGACAAAAGATCAGAGAATAATAGAAGTAGAAAAAGAAATGAAACATTAGGGAAAGAAGAAAATGAATAAGAGAAGACTAAAGGACAGCAAAGTAATTATGGGAGGAAAAAAGGAGAAAGAACTAATATGAATAATGAATTGAGAGAGGAAAAAGGGACAACAAAGAGAATGAATTAAAAAAACAAGAAAAGGAAAGAAGGGGACAATGGTGCAATCAATAGTAAGAGTAAAATAAGAGATATGAAAGAAAAAAATAAAATTAAAATAGAATAAAAATTAGGAAAATAATAAAAAGGTTATGAAAAAGAATAAAACATGAAAATAATGAAAAAAGAATGCTGTGGAATTTGTATCAGCAGAATTTTGTGCCTGCCTGCTGGGTTCTCTATTTGAATATATGGCTCTGATGCAGTATGAGGCGGGTGCAAGCTAATGTCAGATGCTGTTCACAGGTCGCCCTCCGCAGCCTGTTTAAAGCTGTAAGTGATCCTCAGTTTTGGCTGTACCTAAGATGGGCCCAGCTGCTCTAAAAAGCTGGGTTTTATGGCACTGGGCCCAGGAGTATGTCAGCAAATGTCCCAGTTCACTGTTGGATCCACCTCTGCCTGTCTCTGACTAGACAATTCTGCTGGCAGTCTTAGAGTAGTGACAGACCTCACTGTTTCTTAGAGGGCTTCTGGTGGACTGGGGAGGGTATTCTCCCAGGGTGTTCTATTACACTGTGTTCTCCCTTTGCATATGGCTCTTATGTTGGAGGCTGATGTAGGCCAATGTCAGGTGCTGACCACGTCTAGCTCTTGGCTGCCTGTTCAAAACTACATGCGATTCACAGTTTGTGATTGATTCCTCCAGGCTCAGCTGCACCCAGGTTAGGCCAAGCTGCTCTGCCTATCTGGGTTTTATCAGCACTGGGCCCAGGGGTGTGTCAACAATCTACCCAAGTTGTCACAGAATCTGCCTCTGCATGTCCTGCTAGCTTGCTGTCAGTTTTAGACTAGTCACAGGCCTGACTGCTTCTGACAGGGCTTTTAGTGGAATTGTTGGTGGGAGGGAGGTTGGAAATCCTGGATCTCCCATGGCAGGTACCTTTCAGACTTCAGGGTAGATGGTTGGTGTGTTCCTCTATCCTTGAGCCACTTGATCATTATTAATATGAACATAAAATTGTTTTCTTCAGATAGGTAAAGTAGCAAAAAGTGAATTTTGCAAGTTCAAATTAGTATTCTATTGAGTGTAATTAGGTTTATGCTCTAGATGTTTTAATAGTTACATGAATGAAATAAATAAAAACTAATATTGAATGGAAAAATATATATACTTTTGATTAAATGAAAAAAATAGTTACATGAAGACAGATTATGTTCTCTATAGCTTCTATTTTTAATTCTTTGCTTCTATTTTTAATTCTTTTTTTTTAAGATTTTATTTATTTATTTTTAGAAAGAGGGGAAGGGAGGGAGAAAGAGAGGAAGAGAAGCATCAATGTGTGGTTGCCTCTCACTTGGCCCCCACTGGGGAAACTGGCCCGCAACCCAGGCATGTGCCCTGATTGGGAATCGAACTGGCGACCCTCTGGTTCACAGACCGCACTCAATCCACTGAGCTACACCAGCTAGGGCTGTTTTTAATTGTTTATAGCATCTTAAACATGCCTGTTATTAATTATAAGGGTTTGGAAAAGTAAAGGTATTTTTTGCAATGAGTTTTGTTTTACCTAAAACAAAATAGTGCACTTGCTGAGCACATGCACTCTAACTGCAGATCACCTGGGTTTGAATTGTATAACTTCTTTCACTTCCTTCACTTTTAAAATGAGTCTTTTTGTTTTTGTGAAAATTCCATGGAATGGTACATGAAGATACCTGGTGTTTGGCATCTGGTATGCACTCAGATTTCATCCATCCACGAAAATTATTATTGTTTTTGTTGTTGCTAGAAAAGAACTAGTTTTATAAATTGTCTCTAGCTTCTCAGTGTCTGTCTTGGGCTCTCTTCAATGTGTCCTCATTTAAGGATTATTTAGAAAATCACATCTGATTTAAAGCATTAAATTTTTTCAATTATGTTTAAGGCAAAGACCAAATATCTATAATACAAACATGAGAGCCCTGCATAATATCACTCTTACCTTCCTCAATAGCCTCATCCCTCACAGTTTTCCCCACTGCTTTTTGGCTCCCAGTCACACTTTGCTCTCTCAAAGTCACCAACTTTTTCCCTACTCAAGGACAATCCTATTTATGTGCAACCCTCCTACCCAATCAATCCACATTTTTTATAAATATGTTCAAATTTCAGTTTATCTGAATCTCCCTGGACACTCTCTGACCCTCTTGCCAGGTCGTCTCTGCTCTAAAATACAGACTTTTTAAAGTTTAGTAATTTGTTTTATTATGAGCCCAGTATTTTAAAATATTAACGAAGCATATTTTCCACTAGAAAGTGTTACCAGGATGACCTGAGTTAAGTGGCTTTCTTTCCTTGGTTCTTGTCAGGCTCACAAGAATGAATTCAAGTAAGAAATAGAAAAGATAGTGGAAATGAGGTAGCATGTTTATTTAAGAAATATACTTGAGCATGAAGCTGCCACTGGGCACCCACCTACTCTGAGTGCCTCACTCATTGGGATTTTAGGGGTTATATGCTTGCAGTCAAACTCCAGGCTACCCTTATTAGACCTCAAGATTAGCATACAGTTTCAGAGCTTTCCTTTCCAAGATAGTGGAAATGATACAGATAAAATTTCAAAGGCTCCCCTCCTCCTGAGCTTATACTGGTCTCTCTTGTAACCTTTGCAACACCTGGTAATCTGACTGGACTCAGGATGGTTGAATCAATGGGTGAGACATGTCTTCCTCCCTCTCCCTGTTTTGATTTGCTATCTATCCTGCCTAATATTCCTCTCTCAAGTGACACCATCCAAAAGCTTCTGGGTGCTGAAGGTAGAAGTTAAGTCTTCCGTATCTACTTCACGCTGATTAGAATCATAGAGCTGGTTCTGGGATGATATCACTTGTTCCCTCTCTGGGAAGTAAGGGTTAGAGTTTTGTATGGAATATGTCAGTAGCCTGATCTAGAGAGTTAAGCAATATTATTGAATATTCTGATCAGCTGCCCATTTGCAAGTGATTGTTGCTAGCCTGGAAGACACAAAATGGACAAGAATATTGAAAATACAAGTTCCAAAAAAAGAGTTAGAAGTGAGAAGGCCAAAGGACCTAGGAAGGAAAGTACCCAAGTTTTCCATGACCTATTGCTAGACCAGGAATCCCACTCCTGCTTGGCCTGAGCTTGTCCAAAAAGTCACACATGTGACTCCTGGAGTATGATGCAAATACCTTTTTGGGCAGCAGTATATACAGTCCACCAGTTTTGAAGAATTATACCTGCTAAGAAATTAATTTAAGCATGGATGGTAAAAAGGGAAGTTGCAACTTGGTGTTGAGTTGGGCCATTTCAATTACATGTTTACAGCCCAGTTCTTCTGTGGAGGAACAGATAAATACGTCATCTACATAGAGGATCACCTGGCCACTCTCCTCAGATGATAGGTCCTTTAAGTTCTCTGTCAGTGCTTGTCCAAATAAATAAGAGCTATCTTTAAATTTTTGAGGAAAGACAGTAGAGGTTACTTGTTCTTATGCCCCCCTGAATCTCTCCATTCAAAAGCAAACAAAAACTGACAAGCTGTTTCCAAGAGAATGCAGAAGGTGTCTTTTAAATCCAGCACAGAGAACCACTGTGTTTTGAATGGAATTGGTCCCAGGATAGTATAAGAGTTAGACACCACTGTATGTATAGGGCTGATGGCCTCATTAACTGCCCTTAGGTCTGAATTAATCTATAGGTTTTCTTTACCTAAAATGGGAGTGTTATAGGGAGAATTACCAGCTACTAACAATTCATGATTTAGAAGTGCAGTGACAAATTTCTGTAGACCTTCCCTGGAGTCTGAATTTATGGAATACTGCTTTCTACAAAATAAATTTAATTATATAATTGTGTTATAATTCAGACTGCCAATCTCAGGCCAAACCAACCTGTCTCCTAATTTATATTGGGGCTATACTATATTACAGAAGAATATTAATATATTTTCCTTAAAGTTTTGAGAGGGTCAAATCCCAGACCTTAGGGTGCTTCCCATAGGTGTATCTTGTAGTACTGAGCCTTGGTTTTCCATTTGAAAGGGACTAGAAGAGAACATGGGAGAGGCTGGGTATCTCCTTCTTCTTCTGCTATGTTTGCATACCTTCTGGAGAAAGTATCCCCTCCCTGGCTGTGGGTTTTCAGAACTAACACAAACCTGGTTTGCTGGAGAAGGCTTTCCTCCTCAGCACTATGTTTCCAGAATTAACCAGTCTTGCTGTGTAACCCAAACCTGGTCTACCTTGTTTTAGGAGGTTCCTAGTGTGTCTCTATTTTTTAGGGTAAACCTCTTTCTCCTTGCCTTTGTCTTCCCTTAGGTGGATTTCCAAAGGAACCTCCATACCCTCCAGGTGTACATCTTTCTTATGTAGGTGGTAGATCCTTAAATTATTAGCCCTGATTAACTGCCATACACCCTGCTTGTACAGAAAGTAAAGAAGAGGTATAACATTAGCTGTTGGAGTAAGGATACCACCCTCTATTTCTTTTTTTAATTATATTTTATCAATTATGCTATTACAGTTGTCCCAGTTTTTCCCCTTTTGCCCTCCTACACCCAGTACTCTCCACTCTCTCAGACAATCCCTACACCATTGTTCACGTCCATGAGTCATGAATATAAGTTCTTTGTCTACTCCCTTTCCTACACTGTACTTTACATTCCCATGTCTATTCTGTAACTACTAATTTGTACTCCTTAAGCCCTTCACCTTTTCACCCATTCCCTTACAAACCCCTCCCATCTGGCAATCATCAAAATGTTCTCCATATCCATGATTCATTCTGTCTCTGTTCTTCTTATTTTCTTAGTTTGTTTTTTTTATTCAATTGTTGATATATATGTATTTTTTTATTGTTCATAGTTTTGATCTTCTTCTCCTTCTTAAATAAGTCCTTTTAACATTTCATATAATAATGGTTTGGTGATGTTGAACTCCTTTAGCTTTTTCTTGTCTGGGAAGCTCTTTGTCTGCCCTTCCATTCTGAATGATAGCTTTTCTGGATAGAGTAATCTTGGTTGTATGTCCTTGCTTTTCATCACTGTGAATATTTCTTGCCAATCCCTTCTAGCCTGCAAAGTTTATTTTGAGAAATCAGCTGACAGCCTTATGGCAACTCCCTTGTAGGCAACTTACTCCCTGCATTTCTTGTACAATTTCTAGATTTTAGTAAAATTTCCTATCCAATAGATATGAGTACTTAAATGCCTAAACACCTGTCAGGATCTGGGCATTTCCCAATCTGTGTATCCTGAGGGGCTAAACAAAGTAGATGTTTGAATACATGTGGTATTCCCTTCTTGGTCCATGTGTATAGGGAAATTTCCCCTAGTTATCAAATTTGTATAGAGTCCCTGTGGGCAGTGTTGCTATTCTTGATTATTTTTTATCAGTTTTTCTATATATTTAACAAATTGTAATTGCATGCTAAAATTTTGGATAAAAACCCTTATGAGGTACATAAAAAGGTGCTCTGGTCTCAGTTGTTCCTAAGCAGATGGAGAACCTATTTCTGGGTTGATGGAGTGGAATGTGAAGCCCTAAACAAGCTAAGAAAAAAAAATTTAAAACCTTTGCCTCTATTTGCCCTATAAAAGTCCTCTTGGAATGTTTCTGTCCAAAGACTATTACCAATTGTCAATAGTCTCTGACCAATGCCTCTGCTGACCATGCTTAAAAAGGCAGCTTAAGGAAGAGATCTCCTCTGGCCTTTTTGGATAGTATCTCTGGAATTTGAGGGGTCCTCAACTAGTTCTCTCTCTTGTCACTTGACATACACAACATTGCCTCTCATTGCAGCAAGGGGAATACAGATGCAAATAGAGTTGCCAGAATCCACTGGGGGCAAAGAGGTGCAGCAAGCTTACAACAGACTGATAATTTAAACTTATTTTCCCACTAGTCATGTTTTAGAGGCAGAAAAGACTAAGGAATTTGTGTGGTGGGTGTGAGTTTGCTGCTTGTGAGTAGGGGCTCCCAAATGTCATCTCTAACCCTCTTACATGCCTCAGTTTTTCCCTTTGCTGTCTAAAACAATTGGGCAGGGGGATCAGAGTGTTGAGTGACCAACTTTTATTTTGCATGTCCCCAGGTGAGCCAAATTTACAATACAGTGATGAGGATTTCCTATTCAGCTCTTAACCAGTCTTAGAGATTAAACCCCAGACACCACTGCAAGACCCCCACTCATGTAGGGATGCCCAAGAACTTGGACCAAAGAGAAGTATGTATTCAAACTCCAAAGCCTGGTCAAACCTAAGCACTCATTTTAGATTGTATCTGTCTTTCTGCCTCCAAATACAGACCTAACATGTTTGAATAGCACCCCCACCCCACAATGCTATAATTTCCCTTTTAAACTCCAAGATGAAATAGGCAAAAATGTCCCCAGAGGAACCAAACTCTCTGTGTTCTGGGCATGTACAAAGTATGAATGGAGATCCAAGTCAAGGCACCAGAAATGATGTTACCAGAAAGACCCTAGTTGATGGCTTCCCCTCCTTGGTTCTTGTCACTCTCACAAGAATGAATTCAGGTGACAGAAAATACAGTGGAAATGAGGTGGCAAGCTTATTTATGAAACATACTTGAGTATGAAGTTGCAAGTAGGCACCCAGTTGGTCTGAGTGTCTGGCCCATTGGGACTTTAGAGATTATATGCTTACAGCCAGACTTCAAGCTTCCCCTCTTTCTCACTTCTTAGACCTCAAGATTAACAGACAGTTTTAGAGGTTTTCTTTCCCATATAGTGGAAACAATACACAAAGAATTTCAAAGGCTCCCCTCCTCCTGAGCTTATAGAGGTCTCTCTTGTGACCTTTGGAATGCCTGGCAATGTATCTGACTGGATTAAGGACTGCTGAATTAATGGGTGAGACATGTTGCCCTCCTCCTCCCAACCCTAGTTTGCTATTTCCCCTTCTTAAAACAAAGCATATAATGAATTAAAGCAAACATGGCTAGACCTCATCTAATTGCCCATGACTATATAAAGTTCTTCTATCAGAAGAAATGGAGAATAGGAATCTGAGAGGTAACACAAGATCTCAGTCCTCATTGGGCCCTAGAATGAGGGTGGATAGAGAGTAGGCAATAGGTGGAGCACATAATTTGGGGAAATTTAAGAACTTTGGAATCTTGGGAGCTCAGAAAACTTTGACTAGTTATCTTGGTAAAGTCAAGAAATTGGCAAAATTCTAAAAATCCTAAACTCACATAAGATTCAGAAAGCAAGAAAAAAAATTCCTATTACTGTTTCTAAATATTTTATCTTGGAACAACTTCAGATCTCCTTGAAGCCCTAGAATTTTACAGATAGGTTTCTTACACCTAATTCCAGCATAGATGTTTCTTAAAGAACTATTGACATTGAAATGGGTAGAACAGAGTATAGTCACATGCCCAGTAATGACATTTGGTCAACAATGGATAACATATAAGATGATGGTCCCATAAGATTATAATGGAGCTGAAATTCCTATCATCCAATGACATTCTGGCAATCACAAGTTTTAGGCAACACATTACACAAAAACTTACCATTGTATTATAGCTGCCTCAAATATTCAGTACAGTTACAAGCTGTACAGGTTTTTAGCCTAGGAGATATAGGGGGACACAATTTGTCACGCTATCATATTACTCTTTGGCATTAGAATTATTTTAGGCCGGTTAATTAAGAACCAGCAGACATGGTAGAACCTCTGAAAACCATGTGGAAGTTACCCTTGTTAAAAGAAATTTATATTTGTAAGGGAAATTTCAATTTGTAAGGTTTTTTTTTTTTT